>BQNB010000701.1:7424-160887 GCA_026074375.1 Tanacetum coccineum | reverse complement strand
ACTATTCTCTCTCTCTAACTTTCTCTCTCTATATCTCTTTAGATCTATACATGTTTGTGTGAATTAGGGAACCTACAAATATTCAACCCGCCCTTTTCAAATTTTATTCATGGCGGTTTAGTGCCTTCCTCGCGGCGGTTTGCTCGATTCTCCTAACGGAGAGTTGGCATTCTGCCTGGCGGCGGTTTGGGCTAAGCTTTACATTTTGGCCCATTGAGCCCAATAATCTATCAAGGCCCCCTTGAATGACCCAGTTGCTTTTCTAAACCCCATTCGGGCTTAGTTAACAAGTAATTGATCCTGTTGGATAATTAGCAGTTTTTTTAATCAAACCAGAGTTACCTCTGTTTCTAATCAATCGTGGAATGACATGACTTTAATCAATGCTAAAGTTCTCTCTAACATCGTTTCTCTGCAATGTTTGTCTTCTTTGTTAAATACTCTTTTGCAGAATACGATGGCAGAACAAAATGTTCCCACTCAACCTCCTACAAGAACATATGAGCAGATTGTACCTCGCTCTCAGTGGTTAACAATCGGGAAAAGCAACCTACTTTTCAATGCACAAAAGATTCAAAAGAACCTCATCTTTCAAATATCACTGCGACATCCTGAGTAATACAACTCTTCAATCTTTCACTGCTCAGCCAATGTCCTGCTATCTACCTGCAATCATTTCTGGAACACAAGAAGATAAACGAGAAGACCTGGGGTTTATAGTTTGTGCCAAGTTGTATGAACAATGGTATTTCGATCTAAGTGCTGATCTTCTCAGAAAGTCATTAGCAATTACTGACATGTCTCAACACCAACTCCACCCATTTGAGTTACCTCCGTCTGGAACACGGTGATTGATTTTGTTAATGAGCTGGGGTATCCTGAACCTGTAGAAATTGTCTCCAATATACGAGGTGAATTATGTGTATCAACCATGGAGGGCAATTCTAACCTTAATCAACCAGTGCTTGACAAGAAAAGGAACTTCTGCAGTGACAAACCCAGACACCCAGACTGGGCAAATGCTGTGGGGAATCGTCACTCAAACTAATGTAGATCATGCAGAGCTGATATGGGAAGAGTTTACTCAAGGGATCCAGACATTTTCTCACACAAAGCAAGTACAAAGCAGTCTAAAGAACCAAAGAAGAAAGTAACTCCTTCCTCATCTTATGGATAATTTTTCAAGGTGAAAATCTACTACTTGGCAGCAATTAAAACACCAACGACGTCCTTATTCCTGCTGTTCATCATACTGGAGATCAATTTATATTAGTAAATCTCAAGTTTGTCCCAAAAGGTGAACTGTTGAAGTTTTGGAATGGCAATTCATGATCCCTTGAAAACTGAAGCCATCAACAATCCTTCATTTATCCTAAATATCTGGAAATGTTGCTATGTAATACAAAGAAAACACCACAAGAAAGTGCAAGCAATCACCCTGCAACAAAGGCGTAACTCCACCCAAAAAGGTCCAAAACAACCACTACTCCAATACAAACCAGCCAAGACAACTCCGGCTCCGACCAAAGAAACCCTCCAAACATAAGCATCCACAAGAAAGTTAGAAAGGAAAGCCCACTTTCCAACTGTTGAATGAAGATGATGAAGCTCTACAAGAATCTGTTCCCTCAAGACGAAGGTGATGATCCCTGATCTCGAACTGGCTAATGAAGATAGTTTGGAAGCGCAATCAAAAAAAAGAAAAGGGAGAAGGAGAAGGTGATGATGCTGCACATGGAGAAACAAGCTATTAAGCTTAGTGATCCAGCCTTTCTGCACAAGGTCAGGCACTGTTTGTGAGGAGTAAACGATCAGGATCCAGTATCTAGAAACAACTCCCAAACTGCCCGAAGTATGGGCAAGGGAAAGCCTTGTAACCGAAGAACAAGTAGCTCATTCCCTGAATCGATCTGTCAAAGAAGAAAAGAACTACGGATCAGTTTATCCTTGTTAGGCGTGATCAAACTCCTCATGATTCAACAACTGGACCCTCTTCTCAACCTGAAGATGACACATCAGAGAAAGTGGATCCATGAATCTTCATCAACATCTGACTCAAACCGAACTGAAAGTAAAACAGAAGCCGCTGCTCTAAAGGTGTCAAAAATTCAAGGTAAGTAGACTCGTCTACCGGACATCAGGAGTAAGCATTCCTGTATCAGACGCCTGAAAAATGCCATGAGGCTCGGCTGGACCAGACCCTGATCCCATGCAAGAAGACCAGACAAGATCAAACTCTGGAAAATTACATGTGTCTCTTGCTGGACCAAACCCTGAGCACATGGATGATGAATTCCTTGCGACAGCCTACCCAAAGGTTGATGATAACCTGAAGCTCATAACAGACGAACGTGTCATCGATGATAACCCAGAAAGTCATTCTGGTTCTATGTCTTCCATGAAAAATCTCGATGACACTTATAACTTTGGGGATCAATTTCTTTATGACAAACCAACCGAAGATGATCAGGAGAAATCTAAAGTTAGAGAGGAGTCTGATTCCATCTTACCTGATCCAATTAATCAACAGTAACGTCAACTCCTCCAGTGATTGCTCCCTTCACAGATGTCTCCATCTACCTAAGCGTCATTACAGGTCACTCTCCACAAATCAACACGAATGCAACAACCAATCACCACATCTCTCCTAAAATCACGTCCTTTCATCGCCCTTCAGCTAAGAGTGGCAAGATTGGAGCAAGAGATGTCTGAAGTAAATGTTAATTTTGCTGCTTGTCATGAACCTAAGGAAGATACTAACGACTCTCAACTGCATCCTACTAAAGAAGAGGGTCCGTCCGATTTAAGTTACCCACCAGGTTTCGAGCATTTAAAAAGACTCATAATTGTCATCCCCAACAAGCTAGATCCTCCAATACTAGTAAGTGATCTACATATTTTTCAAAATATCAAAAGAAAGATATCAAGGGGGTTCCCTTATTCACGAAATGTCGAGACTGATTGAGGTCAGAGGCACTTTGGGTTTTAATGTATGAGGTTATCGTAAATTGCTAAACCAAATGATTATTGGGATAGGAGCACATATACTTGATAGATGAATGTGTTAAATATTTATGGTACAAAGAAGAGGCAGAAACGTATATGGATTAAAGATCTTTGCTTGAAACATAACATCCACTTTCTTGGTATTCATAGTCCAAGATGACAAGGTTAGAAGTCTTCCAGATTAAGACCATGTGGGGAAATTACACTTTCGATTATGCATGTAGTTTGCCTCGTATTAGATCAGGTGGTTTACTCTCTATATGGGTCCCAAATTTTGTTGTAAAAGAAAATGTTTGGTGTGACGAGGCGTTTATTATCGTGAAAGAGTGTTGTAAAATCTCGGTTGGCGATTGTTATATGATTAATATTTACGGTCCTCATGACCCGGTGGCTAAAGTTACTTTGTGGAATAAAGTTTGGAACTTCATGCAATCTCATAGGGGCAAACACGTGTTATTGGAGATATGAATGAAGTTCATGATGAACATGAAAGTTACGGCTCAATCTTCTCAAGGAGTGAAGCTGAAACTTTTAACACTTTTATCAATAATGCATGCTTGATTGATTTGCTAATGGGTGGTCGTTTATTTACGTGGATGAACAAAGTGGGCATGAAACTAAGTAAACTGGACCGATTCTTCTTTTCAGAAGATGTGATAGGCACATTGCCCGATATAGGGGTTATTGCTCTTGATCGTTTTTTGGTCGGATCATAACCCTATTCTCCTTCATTACAACAAATCAAACTTAGGTCTAGTTCATTTGAAAATTTTATCACTCTTTGTTTCTTTGTGAAGGTTTAGATGATGTTATTACGAAAAAGGGGCAGAATATTGATGGCAATAAGCTGTTGTCTTATGAAAACTTGAAGGAATGAGATCACCTCACGTTGAACTCTCTCAAGTTCTCTCATGTTAATATGTTGTGAGAGGGAGGAAATTAATTGTTTTAATATTTTAGTTGAAAGTGTCCTCACTATTATGTTTACTTTTATTTTATTGGTTTAGCATTACCAAACTTGAGAGACTAAAATTAGAGGATCCCTATCCAAAGTTGAAACGTTTAATATTGAAAATAAAAAAGTGGCATGCTAATATTAAAGGTAATGAAAGTATTCAGAAACACGAGGTCATTAATGCTTTAAAGCATTTAGTAGAAAGGATTAAAGATGGCTCAGCTTCTCCCAAAGATGGTGAAACGCGAATTAAGTTACTTCAAGAATCTGATAATTTAGAAAAACTTAACGCCATGGATACGGTTCAAAAGGCGCGTATAAATAGGATATCGAAAGGTGATGAAAACACTAAATTTTTTCATGGATTGGTGAATCGAAAATAAAGATCCCAATCGATTCACGGCATCATGAATGAGGGGGGATGGGTATCAGATCCTCAACAAATCAAGGAGGCATTTCTTAACTTCTACAAAGAGAAATTTTAAGCAAATGATTGTTTGGTAGCTTTCCCTCCTATATATGTTATGTCGGTTTTAAACTCTCATGATCGACAACTTTTGGAAGACGTTGTTTCTCTTGATGAAATCAATGTGGTGGTGTGGGATTGTGGTAGTGATAAAGCTGTTGGCTCTGATGGGTTTTCGTTTTCCTTTGTGAAGAGATATTGGGAGCTGCTATAGTTGGATATTCACGAGTTTGTTTCTACGTTTTTCGAATCTGGAAAGATGCCTTTGGGTTCCAACTCGTCCTTTATCACTCTCATTCCAAGGGTTAGTAATCAAATTAATATCAAATATTTTCGTCGTATCTCACTTATTGGTATCCATTACAAGATCATTGCTAAACTTCTAGCTAATCGCTTATCTAAAGTTGTTAGAAAAATTGTAAGTCATGAGAAATCCGCTTTCATTTCGGGACGTCAAATTCTTGATGGTCCCTTTTATGCTTAGTGAGGTGATTGAGTGGTATAAAAAACGAAAAAGAAAGTTGTTACTTTTTAAAGATGATTTCAAAAAAGCTTTCGATTTTATAAGCTGGAGATACCTAGATTTTGTGTTTAATAGCATTGGTTTTGGGTTAAAATGGTGGACGTGGATCAAAGCATGGCCGGAATCTTCCAGGATATCTATCTTAGTTAATGGAAGCCATGCTTATGAGTTTTTTATTAAGCGTGGGTTGAGGCAATGTGATCCCCTTTCACCTTTCTTGTTTATTCTCATCATGGAAGGTCTTCATATAGCCTTATCCGATGTGGTTCGTTCTGGTCTGATTCGTGGTATACATATTGGTAATCCTGATGTTATGTTATCGAATTTATTCTACGCAGAAAAAGAGACGATGTTGTGATTACCACAAAATGGAGCTCCCATGATATGGATAACATTATTCATGTCCTTCAGGTATTTTATTTGGCCTCGTGTCTCAACATTGAAGGCGAATCTTCTTTCTATTGGTGGTTGTCTCACGTTAATAAAGAGCTTCCTTGGAAGTCTCGGACTTTACTATCTTTCCATCTTTAAAATTCCTAAAACCGTCTTGAAGAATTTGGAGTGTATCCGTGCTTCGTTTTTCTAGGGAGGTGCCCAAGACTCGTAAGAACTTGCATGGATTAAGTGGCCTAATACTTTGGCTTAGTTTGATAAAGGTGGTTTAGGTATCGATAGCTTAAAATTGTTTAACCTTGATTTACTTCAAAAATGACGGTGGAGAATGCACTATAATCCGCACGTCCTTTGGGTTAAAGTTATTAAGGCGTTGCATGGGCAATAAGAGGATTTGATCATCAAGGGTGCAACACAAATGGATTATTGGAAAAGATCTTTGGGTCTTCTAATTACTTGCACTCGAGCGACATTCTTCTTGTTGACTCGTTGCGCCTTAAAGTTGGATGTGGTACTCTTGTTCGTTTTTGGAATTGGCTTGGTGATCCCCCTTTGTCTCTTTGGTATAACAGGTTATATCGTTTGGAGCAAGACAAAGATTGTTTGATCAGGGATCGCATTTCAATTGTCCAATGGTATTCGAACTGGTCTAGATTTGATTTAGGAGTTCGTAACTCGGCCTATCTTATTGACATGTTGGCCGAGATTGGTCACGTTGTTATTGACTCTGATGAAGACGCATGCTTTTTATCTCTTGCCAACGATGGAGCTTTTTCTGTTTGTTAATACAAATCATATTTAAAAACATTATTTATATTTTTTGACCCATCTACGTTTGAAGATGACAAAATGTAAAAATGTTTACGATAAAAATAAATGTTTACATGTTATTAATCGTAAAATTCCATTTCTACGTAAATAAGTTAAGGTATGTACAAAGAAATCATTATACATGATTAGTGATCAAGAAAATATTTTTTTTAACCATTATATTTCTACAAAAATAATATTTACAAAAATAAAAATATACAAAATATTTTTATTAATAAAAGAAATGTTTTATTTAATTATAAAAATTCAAATCTGATTTTCCCCCAAAATGAAAGCTTCTACACCAGATTTAACCTTTCCTACTAAAAGACAAAAAAAGGAGCGTCAGTCTAGTGGCGGCCCCCTGATAGGCTGGGCGGCCCCCAAATATATCTAGGACCACCAGGACCGCCACCAGGAGACGTTGGGATTTCTTGTCTATAAATACTACATTATTCTCACCAGAAAAATAAACCTCTTTGCACGAATTTTCCAGTTATCTTTCTCTCTCTAAAAACCTTCTTTCTTTCACTAAATCTCTTGATCACTAACATTGTTTAATCTTGTTTCAAATGATCCAATCTCATCTTCTTCTTCTTCTATCAAGTGCAAGAGAAGAACACTCGTATTCGCCAAGAAATGAAGTGTTATAGATTAGTGATTTCTCTTCTATTCTTCTAGGATCAAAACTCTATTTTCTTGATCTTGTGTTTGTGTGTAAAATAGGATAGTGTGTAAATCCGATAGTGTAGATCTTCTGTCGGTTAATATTTTAGTCCTTAAAATACATTGGTGAAGTGGTAGATTGGTTCTAGCTAAGATTAGGACTCGACATTTAGCCTAGTGTCGAAAAAAACAACGTAAGAGACGTGTAAACGGTTTTTTGCGCCTAAAGGGAGCTTGTTGACATAGTGAAATCTCGATTCGGATACTCGGAGAGTGGAGTAGGGTGAAGAAGAGCTTCGTAGCCGAACCGCTATAAATCTGGGTGTTGTGGTTTGATTGTTATATCTCTTACCTTTTATCTTTTACTTATTCCTTATATTCATTGTTTGTGATTGTGTTGTAAGTAGCTAGATATATTGGTTGTTCATATTGTAACTTGATCTTGCATATATTCGAATCTAAAGTTTTTATAAGCAAAGTTTTTTAAAACACCAATTAACCGGTAAACTATTCAACCCTCCCTTCTAGTTTCCACAATTAGTATCAGAAGGCGAGGTCACTCAAGATTTTTAAAAGATATTGTATTTTAAAGCTTGGATCGATTTATGGATTCCGACAAATATCTAGAAGGGAAATCTATGCAAAGACCACCACTTTTCGAAAGCGATAGTTTTATTTATTGAAAAATTAGATTCGAAACGTATGTAAAATCAAAAGATCTTGGTCTTTGGCATGTTATTACCAACGGTGATTTTTCGACCCACTGAAAATAATCCGAAAACCAAACTAGATGAGGTTGTCCCTTTTGAAAAACAAAGTGATGAACTTAAGAAAAGACTTACGAAAAATAACGAAGCTAAAATGGTTATTTAGAATGCTTTGCCTAGAAAAGAATATGAAAGAATTTTCATGTGTAACACGACAAAAGGAATTTGGAAAACTTTGTTAATCACCGATCAAGGTAATAGCCAAGTCAAAGATAACAAGATTGACCTTTTGGTACAACAATATGAACAATTCGTCATTTCCGAAGGCGAATCTATTAATAATGCTTTTGCTAGATTTAACACTATTATTACTAGTCTAAAAGCTCTTGATGAGGGTTACTCTAGCAAGAACTATGTTAGGAAGTTTCTTAGGGCTCTACATCCTAAATGGAGAGCAATGGTCACGGTGATTGAAGAGTCAAAAGACTTGACATTAGAGGTGAGCATCGGTTCAAAACTGAACCTAACTGACAAAAACCGAACCGGATACATAGTTTAAGCGTATTTTTATTGGTTTTAACCCGACCCGAACCGAAACCGAACCGAACTGACAAAACCGAAAACTATAAATATACAAAACCAAAAACCGAACCAAAAATGATCGGTTCGGTTTTAGTCGGTTCGGCTCGGCTTGGTTTATCGGTTCGGTTCAGTTTTCGGTTGGTTTTGCTCAGCCCTACTTGACATCACTATCTCTTGATGAACTCATCGGGAACCTTAAAGTTCACGAGATGATCATCAAGAAATATTTTGAAATAGTCAAAGCTAAAGGAGAAAGGAGATCTCTTGCTTTAAAGGCTAAAAAGGAATCTAGCGATGAAGAATGTTCGACTTCCAGAAGTGAAGACGAAGAGTACGCCATGAAGGTCAGGGACTTCAAAAAGTTCTTCAAGAGAAGAGGAAGATTCGTAAGACAACCACGGAATGATAAAAAGACGTTCCAAAGAAGCCGAGATGACAAGAACGGCAAAAGTGATAGGAAATGCTTTAAATGCGGTGATCCAAATCATCTTATCGAATAATGTCTGAAACCACCAAAGGAAAAGACCCAAAGAGCATAAGTATGAGGTTCTTGGTGTGATAGTGGTGAAGAAGATGATGAAAAGGATTAAGACGAGACATGTCTCATGGCTCAAGCATCTAGTGAGATATGCCTTGGAGTTGACTTGGAACCCGATGAGTGGATAAAAGATAGCGGATGCTCTAAACACATGACGGGCAAACAAACGCTTTTTTTAACCTACAAGGCATACAATGGAGGTAACATCATCTTTGGTAGGAATCTTCACGGTAACATCATTGGCAAAGGTACGATCTCTAGTGACTCTCTTAATATAGATAATGTAGAGCATGTAGATAACTTAAGATTTAACTTGCTAAGTGTAGGTCAAATATATGATAATAAATGTAAAGTAATTTTCTCTGAACACATTAGTGAAATTACTAAGGATGGTAAAGTCATAGGTAGAGGTATTAGGAAGAAAGGCTTATATATGATGAAATTAGGAAATAAGCCAAAAGACAAAATTTGTCTTGCAACGATTGATGAAAACTCCACTTTGTGGCATAGGAGATTAGGTCACGCTAATGTGCGTCTCATTCAATCGTTAGCATCTAAGGAACTAGTTAGGAATTTACCTAAGCTTAAGTTTGATCAACACTTTTGTGATGCTTGCAAAATTTGAAAACAAGCTCACGCTAGTCACAAAACTAAGTATATAGTCTCAACGACTATGGATTTCTTCGTCCATCCATCGTACGGAGTTACAAAGGAAACCTCTACACCATAGTAATAGTAGACGACTATTCTAGGTATACATGGACAAGATTCCTTAGAACTAAAAACGAAGCCTTTGAATAATTTGAAATATTTAGTAGGAAAATACAAAACCAATTAGGATGTCTAATAGTGTCAATTAGGACGGACCACGGTAGGGAATTTGATAATGAAGTACAATTTGGATAGTTTTATAATGTCAACGGTATTACACATAACTTCTCGGCTCCACGCAGTCCATAATCAAATGGCGTGGTAGAAAGGAAAAATATCACTCTACAAGAAATGAGTAGAACAATGTTAAATGAACAATCGTTGCCATAAAAGTTTTGGTGTAACGCCGTAGATACTTCAACCTATATCCTAAACCGAATCATAATTAGAGCCATCTTAGGTAAAACACCTTATGAACTCTTAAGAGGCAAGAAACCTACTCTTGATTATTTTAAAGTGTTTGGAAGCAAGTGCTTCATTTTAAACACCAAAGACTACCTTACTAAGTTTGACCCAAAGTCATACGAAGGTGTCTTTCTAGGATACTCCCAAAATAGTAAAGCCTACATCATCCTAAACAAACACACCATAAAAATCGAAGAATCACTCAACATGACATTCAATGAAACTCATCTACCCTTTAAGACATCACCCTTGGTGGATGATAACTTAGATGAAGAAGAAGCAATTAAGGTCACCGAAAAGAATAACCTAGAAAAATAACTTGAGGATGAAACTCTAGAAATTGACAAAGTAGTCAATGTTAAGGAATCTGGGAACCATCTATTAGAAAACGTCATAGGAAACCTCAACCAAAGAACCCTTAGGTCTCAAGCCCAAAACCAAAGTAACTTCTTTTGTTTTATATCAACTATAGAACCTAAGAATGTGAATGAAGCCTTAAAGGATGAAAGTTGGATAATCGCTATGCAAGAGGAATTAAATCAATTCATTATAAACGATGTTTGGGAGTTAGTACCACAACCTAAGAATATGACAATCATAGGAACTAAGTGGGTGTATAGAAATAAGTTAGACGAGAACGGTGTCGTTTCTCAAAATAAGGCTAGGTTAGTCGCCCAAGGTTATAATCAACAAGAAGGCATTAATTATGATGAAACTTATGCCCTAGTTGCTAGGTTAGAGTCTATTGGAATTTTGTTAGCCTATGCTTGTGCTCTTGATTTTAAGTTATTCCAAATGGACGTAAAAAGTGCATCCCTGAACGGTTTTATCAATGAGGAGGTATACATGGCACAACCTCCGGGATTCATTGACTTCAAAAAACCGAATCATGTTTATAAACTCAATAAAGCTTTATATGGTCTTAAACAAGCACCCAAAGCTTGGTATGATAGATTAAAAGCCTTTCTTATTAAACATAAATACAACATAGGAATGGTAGATAACACACTTTTTACAAAGAAGAAAAGTTCAAATCTCATCATCGTTCAAATATATGTCGATGACATTATATTCGGTTTGACTTGTCAAGACATGTGTGATGAATTTGCCAAAATCATGCATGATGTGTTCGAGATGAGCATGATGGGTGAACTTAACTTCTTTCTTGAATTACAAATAAAAAAAAATGAAAGATGGCATCTTCTTTAATCAATCTAAATATATTAAAGAAATGCTAAAGAAATTTGGGTTAGAAGATTCTAAACCAATGATAACCCCCATGTCCTCAGATACTAAACTCACGAAAGATGAAGAATGTGAGTCGGTAGATAGTACCAAGTATCGAGGCATGATAGGTAGTTTATTATACCTAACGACAAGTAGGCCCGATATCATGTTTAGTGTCTGCCTTTGTGCACACTTCCAAGAGGATCCCAAAACCTCTCATCTGGAAGCGGTTAAGCGTACCTTTCGATACATTAAAGACACTACGCACTTAGGATTATGGTATCCTAGGGGTACCGGCATAGAAACCGTAGTATATGCCGACTCTGATCATGCGGGAGATTATGTGGACCCGAAAGAGCACTAGCGGTATTTGTACGTTCGTGGGATGTTGTCTAACATTTTGGTTCTCGAATAAACAAACCGCTCTTGCTATATCCACGACTGAAGCTGAATTCGTAAGCACCGGAAAGGCATGCCAACAAGCACTATAGATGAAACAAGCTCTCACCGACTACGACATTCTACTCAACGACGTTCCAATCATGTGCGATAATAAAGGCGCGATTGACCTTAGCAAAAACCCGGTGCAACACTCGCGGACTAAACACATCAAAATTCGTCACCACTTTCTTCCAGACAATGTTCATAAAGGACATATCTCTATCGAAAAGTCTCGTCCGTCGACAATATCGCCGACATCCTCACCAAACCTCTTAAACGTTAATCGTTTAACTATCTTCGTCTTGGTTTAGGAATGATGGAACACATTCTATAAATCGTTCTTCTTTTCTTCTAGTCTCGATTCTAGTATGTGTTCCATTCCGTGTTGTGACAACTTAATTACTTCATTTGAAGTATTTTAAGCATTTTTTAATTAGCGAAATGCAAATTAAAACGTCACTCCTTTTGTAAATTTTTGTCAAAATTAGAGTCAAAAACCCTCTGCTGGAGGCGGCCCTCATAAATAGGGCGGCCCCTGATTTAATCAGGTGGCCCGCGTATCGATATGGGACCGCCACCAGTCGACACTTATGTTTGTCTCCTCATTTTTGTTAACCACAAAACAAACACCCCCTTATGTGCAGACTTGCGACGAAAACCACCAAAAATCCACCAAATCTTAAAATCAACCACTAAAACTCAAGTTGAAGATAAAATCAACACCAATAATCAATCCTAACATCATAAAGATTATCAATTGTAAGTCATATCATCTAATTTGTTTTTAATTTGTGTCTAGGGTTCATCTTGAACACAAAATCAAAATTGGGGTTTTTTCATCTTTCTTTGATTATGTGTAATTAGGACTATAATAACACAATGTATAACTATTATGCTTCCCGTAGACATATGATTGGCATAGTTAAATGTGTTTGTTAAAATTTTTGGTATGAACAAAACCCCTAATTTCTTTCGAAATTTCTCACGCTAGGAACATCACAACAATGTTTTAATGCATTGTTAATACACACTAAAAATGTTTTCGCATTCATGCATAATGATCTCATAAACATCATTTGAGATATTTAATCAATAAATATTTTTCGACATGTTTAGATGAGCAAAAGTGAATATAGGAGTGTTTGGGTTAACTCATAGGTTTTTGTTTTAGAGTCAAGTTAACCGCAACTCCACGTTTGTTGCATATAGGCACACACTATACATAAACTCTTGCTAATAATACAAGTTCATAATAATAAATATGGTATTAACTTTCATTTTAGGTAACAATGCCTTGCAAAACTGCCGAAGACCACCAGAATACTAAAAGCTATATTCCTAAAATCTCCAATGAATACACCTTACCTTTAAAACAAAATTTTGAATTCATTGAAAATCGTTGCATTCATGAGGGTCGAGTGGTTTATCCGAACTTTGATGACTTGGTCTATGTCAGATCCATGTGTTGGGCATATTAGGTTTGAGTGTCTTCTCGAAATTAATGAGCAAATCGTTCCTAGTTTCATTCTTGAGTTCTATAGTCAATACCGTGTCAACTACACTCTCGAAGGTGAAATGTTAATCGAGTTTGTCATCCAAGATCAATTCTTTTCTTATACTCTCGAAGAATTCGGTCAAATTCTTGGTATTTCCTTTAAAGGTTAATGTTCCTTTATCGACAAGTGGTCACTTGACGACTTGCAATTTAGTGTCCCAACGGGTGGTCCTTATCAAACTAACCCTCCTTCTCCCGATGAAATCAAACTTTACGTTCAAGTTGAATAGGAGGATGTTGTCACCCGTATCCGTCATGATAAAGTCATAGATGTTTAGGATAATTAAATTTTAACTTGTGAAATCGTCTCTATAATGAAAACTTGGGTCAAAATAATTCGTGAAAATGTCTTTCGTCTTGGTCGTAACCGGGATCATGTCCCGACGTGTCTTTGTCACATGATTTATTGTATCGCTAGGTCCGAGTCATACAATCTTGCATTCTTAATTGCAAAACGAATGGAGTTTATCACAAACAAGCTCGGTTAATTCTACCATACGGTATGTTATTAAACCACTTGTTTAAATATGTCATGTCCGAGAGTCCTGAATTGTCAAACAATCGTTATGTCTCATACGATCGTGCCATGTATCCTCTTACCGCTCAACAAGAGGGAAAGACTTAAAAGGATTGTGGCACGAAAAGAGGTCGCTCCTATTCTTCCTCTTCATCCGCCTTCAGTCAACCATCCTCCTCTCATCCCAACGATAATGATAATGATGGAAATAACGAAGGGACCTCGCGTGCAAGCACTCCTTCCCCCACTCGTTTTGTCAATTCGTTGTCAAATGACATTCCTCAAATCTTTTCAAATCCACCCAATGTTGACCCAAACATGGAAGACTTCTATACTCGCCAAACTGAAATCCTAAGCCGTCAAGTCCAATTGCGAGATGAGAAACGTGGTAGGATAAGGTCAATCGGGAAGGGCATCAAGAACTTATGGAGAAAGAAGAAGAAGTAAGCAATTTGGAAAATTGCTAAATACAATTTATTTATGATTAGTACTAATTACTTATCACTTATTACTTATTATTTTTGCTTTCGTACTTAAAATTATGGTCTATTTGGTAGGATTTTTAGTAAGAAGTTTAGGCAAATTGTTTTGCCTTGGATGATCGTTCTATTTTATCATCCTAAACTTGTTTGCATGCAAATTGACACAATATGATCTTTATTAAATATTTGATGCTATGCATGCTTAATTACTTCTTTGACAAATGCCTATACTTGATTCCCCTAATAGAATTTAGATTAGTTAGTTCATGCATTTGCAAATTTGGAAGTCTTAGATGATTCTTGAGGAAATAGTATTGGCTGCAAGAGGGATTTCCTGGATAGCATAATTCTGCACAGGTATAAACTTCTAGAAAAACTAGGAAAATTTCCGTCCCTCTAGAAAACAGCCCCCTTAAATACGAGGCGGCCCCCATATATATCTGGGACCGCCTCCTATATAAGGGACCGCCACCATGAGTCACGATAATTTTCACTGTATTCTCCTTATTTTCTGTGCAGTTGACTATCCTCTTTATAGATCCAGCTATATTTCTGCTTTTTCTTAAACACCTTTTGGAATCCAAATGACACCATCCCTTGCTTTACTTCTTTAAACCATATCACATTAATTAAATACTAATGCGGTCGTCGTTAGACTTCAACACGAAGTTTTACAACTCCCTATGCAGAGCACCTAATCGTTGTAGTAGTAGTATAGGCAAGACTCGGGGGGTTGTTATCGTTCACTCAAGGAATAGGTTGGGAAGACTTGATCACGGTCTAACAGAATTCTAAAGGTTGAGGGAAGATTATTTTTTTATTTTTATATTTTATGGAAAGCAAGTAAATCATATATTTGAGAGGAGGTTTGGTTTTAGTTATTTAAACTAAATATTAATCTAAACTAATGGTGATAACAATAAGATAAAAGACTGTGTTTATTTAATCATGTATTACTCCCTAGATTGCTTCTCCTAGTGTTGTTGCCTTGTCACCCTTGTGATGATCTATGTAATTATTTCCTAAGTCATGAACGAATTACACGAACCCGCCCTCTACTTAGTATTCCGCTAGAGCAACGCACAAGTAAGGTAGTATGAAGACTATTACAAGGCCCATAGGGGTACACTAAGTTCATGTGAAATATATTAAAAGTGGATCAACCATATTAGGGGGCAATGTAGTATGAAGACTGTTACCCGATGGTATCCTTTCTACACAATCATGTTTTCCTAGACATATCAACAACGATGCAGACAAAAGCTGGTTTCTAAGACCTAACATGCACATCCATCACAAGAAGCAACACCACTAAGATCTACATTATAGGTTTCATACAATCATAAATAAACACAATAGAAGACTTAGCCTAGCATGTTAATAAAGCAAGAACATAGATGAATCAAACAACACATAGACATATTGAATGATTAAATAAACCTTACTTGATTAAAACATGAGTTGGAAGATGTACAATAGGTTTTTTAGGCCATAAAATCGTCCCTAACTGTACCCTCTTTTTATTCTAAAGTTACACACTCGAAACCCTAGATTCGGGTTTGTATATATAGGAAAAACACTATGACGGCATTGCGTTTTAGTCGTGACGCCATCATGATAGAGAATATTCTAGATAATGGGCTGGGTCGTGTACTCTGATGCCGTCGTGAGATCTAGTGATGCCGTCTTGGTCTTCGTTGTGATGGCGTCACGTTGTATTGGTGACACCGTCTCCAGCTGCTGAGAACATTATCTTGAGTGATGTTGGTGTAAGTTCGTAGTCTTGTCCGTTTCTTCTCCAAATGAGCCCAAGTCATGTGTAATTCTTCCAAATGTCTTCCAAATGCGAAATACTTGAAAAGGAACGATTAAGTACCTATTTTGGGCATAAATGCACGATTTAGGGGGTTAAACGACCCCGAAAAAGTGTATAAAATGATACCTCATCAAATACTTACCTCCCTCATTCTCCTCATCATCTTCACCATCATCCTCTTCATTCTTCTTCTACCTCCATGGCTTTCACCCAAGCATCCTCCTCTAATCCCTCTAAGAATATCAAACTAACCATCATCCCACCTAGAAAACTATTTGTGGATTTAACAAATGAAGATTATGACACTACCACACCTTCTCATATAACAAAATCCTCATCTCCATCTCCACCAAATGCACCATCAAAAACCCCATCATCTACTTTTGGCACTACTTCTTCCTCATTTGAGTCAAAACTACAATTTTCACCACTTTGTTCAAATGACACACCTTCTCCTCAACCATTTAACCCTTTTCTTGATGATATCTTAGATGCTCCTCCAATACCTTCAAATCCTATCCCACTTCAAAGTCATCCTTCTTTGATCACTTGCTTGAATCACCCTCACCTCCATCACTACCATCGCCACCACCACCTCCACCTCAACCACCAATCATGGGTCATCCCATCTATTTCAATGTTCTTAATTACCATGGTGCAAATTGTATTTGTTGTTTTCCTAACCGTAACCTCATCATTTCTCTTAGGGATGAGATGCACTTCATGTTCTCCCATATTGAATATCTCCTCACTTCTGCCATTGCCTCACCTTATCCTCCTCATCCTTGAACATCTATGATGTCTCCAAATAATGCTTCACCCTAACTTTTGCTCAAAGCCATTATCTATGAATCAAGAATTATTTAGGATTTATGAAGTATTTGGACTATTAGTGTAGCTTTGTTTAATTTATTATCCATAGTCTTGTAAAAAATTCATATTATCATATATGACTTTGCCTTATTATGAATGAATCTCTATTATTATGGGTGAATCGCATGAATTATTTAGTTGGTTACTTCCTTCTACATAGCCATTTATGTATATATTTGTCGTAATATTGCTACTAGTTAGAAGTTTTGTTTGCACTTGTATTTCTAACTCGGTTTTGTAGCAAAATCCCATAAGATCGATCCTTTGGTGCTCCAAATGAGGGGGAGCATACATCAAGGGGGAGTCTTGGCATCCTCGATTTCTTTCTTCTCTACTCGACGATCAACCCTTTTGATTCGACAAAAAAGGGGAGAAATTGATCATAACTCATTAATAACTTGCAAAATTTTATTTTTGTCTAAAATGAGTTTATATGTTGTCATCATCAAAAAAGAGGAGACTGTTAATACAAATAATGTCTACAAACGTTATTTATATTTTTCGACTCCTCTACGTTTTGAAGATGACAAAATGTAAAAACGTCTACGATAAAAATAAACGTTTACGTGTTATTAATCGTAAATTTCTATTTCAACGTAAATCACTTAAGGTGTGAATAAACAAATCATTAAACATGATTAGTGATCAAGAAAATATTTATTCTTAACCATTACATTTCTACAAAAGTATTTTACAAAAATAAAATATACAAAATGTTTTTATTTATAAAAGAAATGTTTTATTTAATTATAAAAGTTTGAAACTGGGTTTTCCCCCAAAACAGAAGGTTCTATACCAGTTTTAACCTTCCTCACTAAAAGACAAAAATAGGAGCGTCTACCTAGGGGCGGCCCCCACATATCTCTAGGACCGTCGAGATCGCCGCCAGGAGACGTTGTCATTTGTTGGCTATAAATAATGCACTATTCCCTGTAGATTTTTAGACCTCTCAGCACGAATTTTTTAGATCTCTTTCTCTCACCAAAACCTTCTTTTTCTCTCTAAACCTCTTGATCACTAATATAATTTAATCTTGTTTCAAGTGATCCAATCTCATCTTCTTTCTTCTTCTATCAAGTGCAGGAGAAGAACACTCGTATTCGCCAATAAACGAAGTGTTATAGATTAGTGATTTCTTCCATCTTCTTCTAAGATCCAAATCTCTATCTTATTATTCTTGTGTGATTGTGTAAGATCAGATAGTGTATAAATCCAATAGTGTAGATTGTGTGTTGGTTAGTATTTTAGTCCTTAAAATACATTGGTGAAGTGGTAGATTGATTCTAGCTAAGATTAGAACTCGACATTTAGCTTACTGTCGGAAAACAACGTAAGCGACGTGTAAATGGTTTTATCCGCCTAAAGAGAGCTTGTTGACATAGTAAAATCTCGAGTCGGATACTCGGGGAGTGGAGTAGGGCGAAGAAGAGCTTCATAGCCGAACCACTATAAATCTCGGTGTTGTGGCTTGATTATTTTATCTCTTATCTCTTATCTTTTACTTACTCTTTAAATTTATTGTTTGTATTATGATTGTGTTGCAAGTAGTTAGATACATTGGTTGTTCATATTGTTAGTTGATCTTGCATATATTCGAATATAGTGTTTTTATAAGCAAAGTTTTTAAAATACCAATTAACGGGTAAACTATTCAACCCTCCCTTATAGTTTCCACAATGGTGAATTGGATGAGGAGGTCTATATGAACCAACCTTAAGTCTTCATCATGTTTGGCGATGAAAACAAGGTGTGTAAACTGATTAAGTCTTTATATGGACTGAAGCATGCACCTAAGCAATGACATCAAAAGTTTGATGAAGTGGTTTGTCTAACGGTTATTTCCTTAATCAAGCTAACAAATGTGTATATAACAAATTTGATGAATCTGGTAAAGGAGTCATCATTTTCCTATATGTTGATGACATGCTGACCTTTGGCACTGACCAAGTTCAGGTTGACATGACAAATGGATTTTTATCATTAAGGTTCTCCATGAAGGATATGGGGGAGGCTGGTGTTATCCTTGGTATAAGGATCAAACATAAAAATAAAAATATATCTTGATGTTCCAACAACATCAAGATGAATCTTTCTACGATGCGTGGACTCATTACAAAAACTTTGTTCAAAAAGTTCCGCATCATGGCCTTAGTTTATATTCCTAAATTCAGATCTTTTTTGATCATATCGACAATTACACCCAAAGGGACATTGACTATGCAGCTGGCGGGAACCTTATGGAATTAAGTGCTGAATAAGCATAGGAAACCAATGAGGATTGTGCCCGATACGATAAAGAGAGGGAAAACCCAACAAATGTTATTTCTGATCAATTAATAGCAATTTTAAAGGCTCAAGTAGAAACATTAGTTCGAAATGAGATGGTTAAGGTTAAGATACCTAGGTGCATGTCATTTTTAGGTTCTACCAATACATACGATGAGCATTTAGGTAGCTTAGATATGATGAATTATAAGGTAGAACATCCAAGCCCACAAAATACCTCAGAAGTCCTACCTATTAGAGGCTAAATAATCCCAAGCTCGGTTTATGAGTTTTGGGTATTAGGGTTTCACTATTATAAATAGTGAAACCCTAATACCCAAAACCCACAAACCGGGCTTGGGCTTATTTAGCCTCTAATACTACCATCATTTGAGGAATACACACCGCTTGTGACTGACCAAGAAGAAGTAGAAGAGACTTTAGGAACCCTGGTAGAAGTAGAACCTTTGGACCAAATGAAACTAGAGGATTAGGTTTGGATACTTATAATCATGACATTCCTCTTAGTTCTAGGAAATTTCTTAGTTTTGATGAACCAAAGCCTCAACCACAACCCTTACCTAATTGTCCATCCTTAGATGTAAGTCTAGAAGACGAAAGATGCCCCAAACCACCCATCAAACCGTATAGTTCAAAAAGTTTTAGGATGAAGGTAGTAGACAATTTGGCCATTCATACACCGCCTTCACCTCACGTAGCACATTTCTATCTTAAGGGTATGTATTGCTATTATCACCCATGTTTAGATGACCCTGAGAAACATTATGGATTTAAAACCAGGTTTACTAAGATCTTTAACTAAGAGTTTTTCGAATTCGGAGGTCATAGCAAATGATTTCTTAGGAGAAGGATTTAGTTTACCCATTGGACCAAAAGAGTTAGAAAAGGGTAGGATTACAAAATTACGCCATTTGGAGCATATAATCTAACTACCGTTTTTCAACATACGGCTCATTCTCACTACAATGGTGTCAATCGTTACTATCACCCGCACTTAACTTTAAGTGTAGGGAAACCTTCCCTTTTAACTATTTAATAAGGGTAAAGTCGGGCTCGTGACTCGAATAAAAACAAGCGCTTCTCGGGAGGCAACCGGAGCATAACTCAATTACTTGTATTTAATTTTATGCATTTTAGGAGTGTCATGTGTTTTAAATTTTTATTGTTTGTTCTAATATGTTTGAATGCTATGTGATCATGCTTTGTTTTGTTTTTAACCTCGTCTTAATTACATTCAAATGTATTTTGCATAAAATAAGTGTAGGGAGAAAATATCAAGTTAATGAGAACCTTTTCAAACATTTAAAATAGATAATTTAAAGTTAATGCACATTTTATGTTTTTCTTGTTTGTTTGTTTGTTTGAGTCATATATCTGTACTAACCGTTTTCATAGTTTATGCACTAATTTTTCCAGGAAATAAGTCATAGTATATTTTTGCAGAATTTTTTTCAGATAACGAAAACGTAATACCTGTTAGACGGTCCTGACGACGTCAGGATTAATACCTGACAGCGTCAGATCTGTAGCAAAGGACAAATCCGCGTTTTTTTAATTCTTTGAAAAATATTTTTGTTAAATTTTCAAAAATTTTAATTTTCAAATTTTTGCAGAAAGCCACAACTACATTCGTACAAATATTCTATATATATATTGCTTTATTAAGATTTTAGTTTGTGATTATAATGGGTTGTATATCATTCACCGTCGATTTTATGCGGCTATAGTTGTTTTTGTCTTTGAATTTCATGATATATTAGATAAGGAGAGTCCGTAAGCTCTTAGGATTTTCACTTGGACGATTCTTGGATGATGATTTAGCTGGTTCATCTTGTTTCTTCTTTGATATTGAGCAAACCAGGGTTGCTAAGTCGAGTCATTTGTTAGTGTATACAGTTTTGGGACGATTGGGAATCATGGTAGTTTTTATTTTATTAAGAAATAGAGAAGAATGTCAATTATTACCCCATACGCGCGTTAATGTAATCCATGTTTGTTGATCCTTCTAATATGAGTCATTAGTTGGTTTATTGTTGAGGTATTAAAAACTCAAGTGTAGGGATACAATATAGATCCTAGTCAAGTAACTATATATATATGATATATATTATAAAATAATATATATCTTTATATAATATATATAACAAATAGATAACTAAGAAAAATTTAATATATATATTCACCAGATTCATGATGGCAGGGCAAAAGTATATATAAAAAAAAGAGAAAAAGAAAGAAAAAAAGAAAAAAATGATACAGACTGTCATCTTTCTTATGTTTAAGTCAAGAAATAGTCGAGAAAACAAAAGAAAAAGTTTGATATAGAGTTTTTTCGAGTCTTAGCTTAGCAACGCCTTTATCCATGTGATCTTGTGAATAATTGACCCGCCACTAGTAAAATATCCTCCGTTATCCCTTACCGTGTTTTTCATACCCTACACCTAACGTTACAACCCTTGTACAGACCGCTTTGATCGTATTTCCTAGGTGCTTACACCAAAGTGATGGAGGCTTGATCTTTTATCAAACTTATGGTAATCTATATGCTATGCTAGGTAGTGAGTGTTATTTTCTCGTTTTCTATATTGTTATAATTCATTATACACCCGGGTGAAAAAGAGAATCCAAACACTCATGTGAAGTGCTAGTATATGATTTCCGTGCTTTTATTACAAGGTTGATCCAGTTGTGCCATAAATTATATTTACTTAGTAAGTTACATGCCCTCGACTTTGCTATTTATTAGGTATAAAAACTCATTTGCTTGAGGACATGCAAATCCCAAGTGTAGGGATATTTGATGAGGTGTCATTTTATACACTTTTTCGGGGTCATTTAACCCTTAAAATAACGCAAATATGCTCTATTATTGTACTAAATCCTTTTTTGTGTAATTAGTATTTTGGAAGCACTTGGATGGAATGCACGTGACTTGGGCTCGATTTGGGAAGAAACAAGTCAAAACACAACTTTTCAGCTTCGCGACCACCTTCCTAACGGCGTCACTCAATATGCCTAGAAAGTGGAGTCTTGGACAAGTTTTGTGATGCTTCAGTGCGTGGAGACGACGTCACAAGAAGTTTGTGAATGCGAAACAATTACAAAGTGACGGCGTCACCAGAAGACCTGACGACGCGAGGATTTGTCGGCTGAAGAAACCCTAAAGGGGCGATGTGTTTTTTTGTGTCAGTGTTTATGTGAAGATCAATTAAACTTGCGCCCAATTGAAAGTTGTACCCTTTAATTTTTTAGGATTATTATTTGCATCATTGGTCACTACACTTTTAGTTTTTTTCTATATTGGTCCATGATCTTCCAGTTTAATATGACAAACTTTCCTGCCTATTATACACATTGAATGCGATACTTGATAACATTTTGTATCGATCTATGTGAGAAACAGTCACATGAATTACATCTAATTATTACCCATTTGAATCAAGAATACCCTTCCCTACATTGGATGTTATAGCAAAAAAGGGAACCCTTAAAGGGAATGCATTTCCAATTTTCAAACTATATGGGTTGTTTGTCAATGATGAAGCTTAAAGGGACTCCATTTTCATTTTGCAGGCTAAGGAGTGTTTGGAACTGCAATTTGTAGTTATTTATAGTCTTAAATCAACATACATAATGACCAATTTTAATTATTGCATTGTAAATTTTCCTGTGTTTAATATGTTTTAGTAAGTTTGACTTTTACAAGTCAATTTGGCAGTGTCCAAAACAATACATTTGACAGGATAGGGTGTTTTGGAAATGGCTTTCCAATAAGCATTTGACTTTCTCATTCCAAGTAACTAAACAATTAAAAAAATGCAACCAGTTTATAATAAGGGGGTGTTTGAATTATGATAACATAACAAATACAACATAGCAGTTAAGTTATAGATATTAACCAATACACCATAGCATAACATTCAGGTGGTTTACTTAGTCAATAACTAGGAGGTTGGAGATCATGGTCCATGAGTAGCAGGTGGCTCGCTTTTGTCTTCACTACTGTCACTATTTGGGGGAGACATACAATCATCAATCACCTCAGGTACTGTTATACTTCCAGTTGCATGTCCTATAGCAACTGAACCACTAGCTAAACCAGATGTAGTTGTATGTCGAACTCCTAGGCCTATTAAATAATCACCCCTAACTGGTATAGTTGTGTTTCCCATTCTGACCCCTTGGCCCACTACACCACCCGCTGTACCAATTATAGCCACACATCTATCAGTTGTTGTGTGTCCCATTCTGGAATGGTGCATTTGACAGTGATACCACATGTGATAGCATCAAATAGTTCATACATTTTTGTATCAATTTCCCTTATAAAAAATTCTCATAATTATTTTATTTCTATTATTATATGTACTTAATTGATTCATGTTTTGTTTTTAGGAAAATATGAGCATTGAAATGAAAAGACATGGAAATGGAAGGATGCATGAAGAAATATGCACAAGTGGCTGCTCCAGACTAAAGTTACGGCGTAACTAGTTTGATGGAACTACACCGTAACCTTTATATGTAGGTCCAAAGATTTGTGTAAAACATGAATACTTTAAGAAATAAGAACAAGTTTTACTCAATACCCATTTGACAACTAATAACACAATTTGTACTTTTCAATGTTTATAAATCTTATTAGAAATGAATCAAAGATTTACAAGGGATAGTTGTGGAACACTATCCCGATTAAATGACAAATAAAACTCTCATGAATCAAAGCTAAGCTTATACGTCAGTAAAATGATGATCCTATCAACTATAATGCATTCATATCATTTTTTGTTTGTTTAGAATCTCTACCTATCTATATTACAAATATTTCTTATATAGTAGAAAATACAAGGGTAATATGTGATGGTTGTTGAGACGTATAATGCATCTAGTGGAGAAGTACATATTCCATTAAATGCTTCTCTTCTTGGAAAAGCAACAACCATGCTTTAGGAATAGTGATGACAACTATTCTCACCTTTATGACAACATTTTGTACTTGTTTTACTTTATTGGAAGTCCCCACCTATAATTTGTTTGTTTTTTTAGGGAGATAGATTGATGCGTATTTTATTTTAAAATATATTTTTACCAAGTTTTAAATTTATAAACCTCGATCTACCTAACCACGTACTAATGGGCAGAGAACTCAATCGTGGGTAGTATAGAATGATACATCCGAGGTTGTCCCAAGAGTTAAGTTGTAATTAGTTTTAATTTGAAATGTCACGTTTTGAAAATGGTTTTTGATTTGAATTGGAAGGAATTAAAAATAACAATAAAATAAATAACTGAAAGTAAAAGAGTTAGATATATCAAGAGAAAAAACGTGCTAACCTAGTTACTTCATTACCGCTGTTATGAAAACGTTTTCCTGTGCAATGTTAAACTATGGTTTCATTAGTGGTTTCTAAGGTCGATAGACTTGAATGCGCATATATAGTCTATCCTATACTTTCTGCGATTCCGAATCAGTCCCAAATCATCTGGGAGGTAGGTTATCCAGGTTGCAGTGATTAATCCCAACTATTCCCAAAACATATATAATAATCTATAAAGATTATTAACTCTCTTTGAAAGAGTTCATGTGCTTTTTAAGTATATTAAATGATAAGTGTGGTGATCGGTTAGTTCCTACACCAGGTAAGGAGTTAGTGATCCTCCCTAGTACCTATTGGATCCCATATTGACCATGATAATCTAATGATGGGGCAAGAAAGGTCCAAATCACCTATACTACCAAAACCTAGGGTTACACGATAGTCAAGGAATATCTAACGAAACTATAATCTAACAGGAAACAAACATCATAACAATAGTAACTATATAACTAGGCCAACACTTTAAATGCTTAGCTGTTCATGGTAACAGAAACACAACAAGAAATAGAAGAAATCATAGATTGAAAGTTCATAATTCTTACATTATTCATATTTGAACGATTAAATACAAAAAGTAAATAAAGTGTGATCTCCCTTGGACTCCAGTTGGAATTCTTCAAAGGGTGGAAGCCTTTGTTGCCTCTCCAATTGGCTATGGAGGATGTGATGTCAGAATATCTTGAATGAGGCCTCTAATTATAGGTATCGAACCTGTGACGGCGTAACTGATAAAGGT
The DNA here is from genome assembly GCA_026074375.1 of Tanacetum coccineum. Taxonomy (NCBI): domain Eukaryota; kingdom Viridiplantae; phylum Streptophyta; class Magnoliopsida; order Asterales; family Asteraceae; genus Tanacetum; species Tanacetum coccineum. The sequence continues at coordinate 135,814 of BQNB010000701.1, read as the reverse complement.
GTTACGCTGTAACCCTCTTAAACGGCATTCCATAAATAATCAGTTGTTACGGCGTAACCAGATATTGTGTTACACCGTAACCTTCAAACAATTTCCATATGTACGTGATCTTCATTCCATATTTGTGGATCTTCATGGTTACGGCGTAACCATAAGGGGTGTTACGCCGTAACTTTATCTTTGGTAAGATTTCCTTCTAAATATTTGTTTACGGCGTAACTAGATATGGTGTTACACCGTAAAGTAGTCTTTGATCTTCGGACTTGATTGATTTATGTTACGGTGTAACCCTTTTTGGTGTCACCCGTAAACAATCTCTTCAAATAATTGCACTTAAGCCCTTTATATCCTTTGTATCTGTCACTTTCTTTCATTTCACTAAAAACTACAAAAGATAGAAAATCTCATTTTCGAGTATTAGTGGAACATTTGCAAGTAATATAGGGGGTATTTTGCCACTAAAAAGTATTAAATATTTGATGTTATCAAATATCCCCCCACTTGACTTCTGCTTGTCCTCAAGTAAAACCTGTTAGAACATTTTATAAAAAGATTTCTTGAGAATAACTTCAAAAAATGAATCTATAAAACTCTTATGCTTGACATCAAAGCCGAAAACCTCTCGAAAAGGGGATAAAAAGTCACTCAACTCTCAACTAGTCTAAGTGTTTTATTTTCAGGGTGATCGCTCAATTGCACAGTCATAGCATGTATTCTATCATAAGCTTGGAGAGTACACAAATCTACACAGTTCAATTAGTGGTCCTAAATAATTTTCTCCAGAAGGCAACAATTGTGATATGGTTTTTAAAGGGTGATAAAGGGGTTAGGATAGACATGGGATACACATTTAATGGTTGTTAATATAAAAACACAAAACAAATAGTCTAAAGTAATCTAAGGTTTCATAGCTAGCTACTTTCCATCCATAGGTCCAAGAGTCAAAGTCTGAAAATCTGATCTTCAATAATGGGCTACTAGCTCTATTCTTCATAAGTATAAGGATGAATTGGTGTAATAAGGGGCTACTAGCTTCATTCTTCACAAATATTGAGATGTCTTCGTGCAATAATAGGCTACTAGCTCCATTTTTTATATATTTTTTTAGTTTGCACCATCTTTACATTTTTTAGCACATGGTTGGCTTTTTGTTGCACCCTCTTTTCTTCATTTTCTTGATGATAAATATGCAAATGCTACAGGAGTTTATATCTTTAATTATTGCCCCTGCAACATCCGATATTATATGTACATCCCCCCACTTAAGATAAACAACGTCGAAAGTGGTGATACAGGGGGGTCTTTATAGATCATAACTGATTGGTCTTCCACGAATGCATATAATTTTCGTTCCCATTCCCAGAACCATGGACTTAAGTAGCCAGAGATTTCAACACAAAGAAAATAAAGACTACAGGGTAGGCTAAAGTAAAATGGTGTAAACGAAACATATATTAGTAGAGGGATTGGAAAACATAGATTTGTCTCAACATGGTACCTAGGGGATCTGCACTAATAATGAGTGCAACAAAAGGGTTTATCAGGGGACCTTATCATTCTTAGGATTGTTTCCTATGCCAGTGGTCTTCGGTCCTAGTAGTGCTTTCTACAACATTTTAGGTAGAGAAACCATTTGAGTTAGAGTCTAACATCTATTCCTTAGTGATAATTAGGTAGTGAAACAGTGATCGATTGTTCACCTAACTGCTATGCATAACATGTTTATTAGCACAAATTATTTACCCTAGAAGCATAAAAGGATTAATCCTAAACAGTCATGGGCATTACTTTATCATTTTTCAACAGCAGCTTTTGATTCATGGTGGTGTGGGTACAGAGTTTGAAGTGACGATTTTGACAAAGATGTGACTCATTCGGTCTTTTAAGACCCATAGATATTGGAAAAGGATTTACAGAATAGAGTTGTTGGACCATAGGAAAGAAGGTGGTTTTCCAACAATGATTTCTCACAACAACTGAGTATTCAGACTCGTACCATTGGTGGTGTCCTTTTGTCAGAAAACTTACATATAACGATGGCTCTTACTTAGTATTTTCATGAAGCATATCTTGTAATTTGTTTTGCAACCAAGTCAATTATAGTTTTGTTTGAGTTCATGTCACAGAGATAAAGTCAAACACTACTTTTTATATAGTCTTAAGATGGGGTATTTTTGATTATAACATAAAGACTCAAAACCTAAAAACTCTCATTCCACGTTCGCATTCTCAGTTTCTGAGAACAAAGGATCAAGGCATCTGATACAAAGAAAGTATCCTGACATTTACCCTTAAGATCTGCCCAACTGAAGCTTATGGCAACTGTTTCGATCTTTTGTTGCAATGTCGATTATAAGCTTTATCGTATGAAATTTTGTCCTTATTGAATATTCACATTTATTTACTAATCATAATCCAAAGTTTAGCATATACATATCCTTTTACAATGATATAATTTTCAAATCGTTCTTTCGAACGTTCATGCTCAGTTTAGAGATTGATGTATCTTACGAACAGAAATATTTTGCGTAATAGACATACATCCTACAAACAACTGCTCTCAAGAACGCTCAATTGCAATTTCAAAGCCTATTCTTGCAAGGATTCACAGCTTTTTTTGCAAGAGATTTTGAAAGTCTCAAAAAAAATTTGGCTGCTTCTTTTACAAAAATTGTATTTTGAAAATTTGCACTCCAAGCATCAACTTGGTTAATCATAGTGGAAATTTCATCTTTTACAATTTTTTTTGAATCTCTTATGAACACAGAAATACGACCAATTAGTATATCTATAGTCATTTTTTAATTGACAACATGTTGAAGAGCAACAATGGTGCTTTTTACGTCATTTAAGAAATTTTCGTGGCAACACTTGTGTAGTATTCGGCTGAAAAACCTCCTTACATTTGGTATTGAAATTGTATTTAAGAAACCATAGGCCGTTTTGGAAGTATTTTCGAAAAAAACAACGCTTCATGTGACTTGGCCGATTGAGAAACAAAAACCCTCGAAAGATGATTAATCTTTTTATAATTTGCTGGTTTTATTTATTTGTTCAATTGTTTCATTTTTAAGCGACTCTCTTGAGCAAGTTGCGGTGTCTCCTCCGACTCAGACACAGCATGAGGATCATGCTTTTCTAATAGAATTTTGCCATTATACAAACTCTGTTGTTTCTGCTGAGCTTGCTTGACATAAAAAGGGCTGTTTGAATAACCAACGCCTTTTTCTGTTATTGGTGTAAAATGCGTCTGGCTTATGGTGAAAAGCAAATGCTCATCATTTGAATTACATATGACACCGTTTTGGACCACAAAATATTATCTAATATCGCTTTTATGTAATCTTAATAGAATTTGTTTATCAAGAAGCTCGTCTTCACGAATTTTGAAATCAGACTTCAACCTTTTCTTTTCTTCATGAAGAGAAGAAACAGTTGACTTTTCTTTTGAAAGTTGGTTATTTAAATTTGCAATTTACTCATTTAAAGTCGTTATTCGTTTACCGAAACTTAAGTGAAATGCATTTATCTTTTAGTAAGACATTGCCTTGATAAATAGACTTTTGCTAACACGCTTTCAAGTTTGTCCATATTGTTATGATTAAAAGAAGTCCTCTTAAAAATGCTGTTATATTACTGCTAACTCTTGCTCTTATTGATGTAAATGCCTGATGAGGTCAAATTAGTGCCACTAGGAGAATTTCTATGAAAATTATTCTAATTGTTTTAAGAACTGTTTAGTGAATTTACAACTGTCAGTACAAAGTTACATAACTGGAGAGGAAGTTACTACTCTTATGAAGTTAAGACTTATATAGCTCAGAAACAAAGATAAAGACGGGAAAATAATGTCAGTAGTTACTACTGACTAGTACAAAAGTTACTACTTACTGGTGTAAAAGTTACTACTAACTGAGAGTTAATGCTGCTAGAAAGAAGTTAGTATGATCTGATTTGGTTATTACTACTTCTGTGATTTGTGATGAGATATTTTGGTAAAAGATATGTATAAACTCATTGAATAAAAGATTTGATAATACTATAGAAAGTATTTGTAGACCGTTTAGGACTCCTTAGTGTATAAAAGGAATGTCCAGGGGCATAGAGATAGATGTACAAACACATCAAAACCACAAGTCCTTTATTTAGAAATTAATATAGCTTCAAGGTCTTTGTAACGTAAATTACTTTGATAGTATTCATATAATTTGCTTAATAATATTAGAGCTATTTATGTTTTGTTGTAATCATTTATATGTTCATAAAATTACTGATTCATGATAGTTCTCTTAATAATAATAATTAGATTCCGCAATAATCTTTAATACAATCAAAACAAAGTATTTCTACTTAGTCCATGTTAGCTTTATCTAATATAACTAATCCTTACAAGCTTAAGGAATTCAACCCTATTAAATTGGGATCAACATGGGTATCAGACCTTTTGCTTTGAGAAACTTTCACAGAAATTATGGGATCCCAAGATTCTGCACACATGGTGGCTGCATCCTAAGTTCCCATGCTCAAATAAGGTGAGTTGATTATGGAGATGAGGATTGAAACAATACATCCAGATGTTAGACTTATGCACTATGGAAAGTCCAAAAGAATGGTGCAAACCTTGTCCAAAAATAGCAGTTTTGGAAGGTGTTGAAAAAGTGATGCCTATTACAACTGCTGAAGAAAATGCCACAAGAAGATTAGAAGTGAAGGCTAGAAGTACTTTAATGATGGGCATTCCCAATGAACATCAGTTAAAGTTTAACTCTATAAAAGATGCTAAGTTGCTGGAAGCTATAGAAAGAGATATGGTTGGGAAAGCAGGCTACTAAGAAGACTTAAAAAAGTGGAACCTTCCCCCATAAAGTAGTAATATGAAAACATCACTGCTCCAAGCTCAGAGAAGCTTGGATCGAAACATTTGATAGCTTTAAAAGCTTGTGAGTCAGTTGGACTTTTGGTGAAAAGCTTCACAAAAAAATTTAAATACAAAAGTTTTATTAAATTAAAAGCTTGTCACCTTAGAAGAATACACATGCTGTATATGTATGAGGAATTAAAGCAAATTGGATTACAATAAGCAATGGATGATCTCAACAACAACCAAGATGTAGAACCAGAAGTCAAAGGGATGTCTAGCTCAAGTTCAAGCAAACACAGAACATGCTTTAGTGTCTCACTTTCCAATAACAACACTAGCATCTCTATGAAGCAGTTACTGCTGCTCATGAGTTACACTGCTAGCGACTCAGTTAATTGGCTGCTAACACAAACAAATATTTAGTAAACTTAAGTGATTCTGTTATTTGTACATCGTCTTTGCATTAACCAATAGTCCTCAACTTGCACATGAGGACTTGCAACAAATCCATCCAGATGACATAGAAGAGATGGGTTTGAGATGGAAAATGGACATGTTAAATATGAGGGCTACAAGGTTTTATAAGAATACAAAAGAAAGATTACTGTATAATGACAATGGAGACTATTGGCTTTTTTGGATAAGTCAATAGAGTGCTACAACTGCCACGAGAGGGGACATCTTGCTAGGGAGTGCAGAGCTCCAAAAAATCAAGATAACAAGCACAAGGAAGGCTCAAGAAGGAGTTTACCTATAGAAACATCTACTTCCACAGCTATGGTGTCATGTAATGGACTTGGTGGATATGACTGGAGTGATCAGGCAAAGGAAGGGCCTAATTATGCACTCATGGCTTACTCATCTTCAAGTTCTGACTCAAAGGTATCCAATGATTCAAATTGCTTAAAATCTGTATGGAAACTATTAAATTGCATAACTCTCAAAATGATCAACGATTAAGAGATTTAGAGAAATCTAGTTTAATGGTTTTAGGTTATAAAACAGGTTTAGAATCAGTGGAATAAAACTTGAATTTTATAAAAAGAATGAGTCTGTTTATGTAGAAAAATTAATGGCTTAAAATAGGATATTCAAGTAGGAGAAATGGCTATTGGCGAGCTTAGAAAGAAGCTTGATATAATTAAAAAATTAAAAATATAGCATTCAATTTAATGTAGATAAAATTTTGAAAATGCACTAAAAGTTTAAAACACATAAAGCTCATAGAGTGACAATTGTTGATAATTGCAAGAAAGGTTTAGGCTATGAAAAATATAATGCAGTTCCACTCCCTACACAAGAAATTTCATGCCTCTAACACCTAATTTGTCTTTTATTTGCTTAGGTAAGTTTGTTAATGATCCTGCAGTTGAGAACTGCAAAGCTATGTCTAGTGAACAAGAGCCTAAGGTAGTTAAAAAGAATAATGATGCCCCAATTGAAAGAAGAACGTGGTGTCAGATGATTAAAAAGAGAAAAGAGGATGTGTCTCAAACTAAAACTGAGAAGAAAATAGTTAAGCCTATTATTGCTAAGATAGAGTTTGTCAAACCTAAGTAACAAGAGAAAATTGCTAGGAAAACTGTTAAACAAGTTGAGAAACATAGGCAAAACACTCACAGTCTAAGAGGTAATCAAAGAAATTGGAACAATATGATGTCTAAAAGACTTAGAAGCAATTTTGAGATGTTTAATATGGCCTGTTATGTGTGTGGAAGCTTTCATCATTTGCAAGTTGATTGTAATTACCATCAAAAATAGTTTCAAAATCAAAGGATGCTAAAATCTGTTTAGATAACATGCTCAAGTGACTCATCAAAACTTTGGATAAAAAATACCCACCCATGTTTCTAAAATAACCTAGTTCCAAGAGCATTAACTAATGAAGTCTGCTTAGTAACAATTAATACTCCTAAGACAAAATATTTCTAAAATAGCCAGTATCAATTAATACTTTTAGACAAGTTAATACAGCTACACAAAATCAAAAACAAAACAGAGCATTTACTGGACCAATGTCATATCTTTCTAAAACAGCACATTCAACTGTTAAAAGACCCATTCATAAGAAAACAGCATTTAAAAACAGTGATATTAATCAAAGGGTTAATGTTGTTAAAGGAAATAATTTTAATGCTGTTAAGGCCTCAGCTTGTTGGGTTTGGAAACCAAAGACTAAAGTTTTAGACCGTGTTTCTGAACACAACAGTGAATCAACCACCCTAAAAAGGTTTGATTATATTGATGCATAAGGCAGATCCAAGTCAGTGATGGCTTGGGTCCCCAAAAGAAACTGATTTTCTTACCTAATGTGCAGGGCAATCCACAAATGGATTTACATGATCAAGGAGTGATTGATAGTGGATCATCAAGGCACATGACAGGGAACATGTCCTATCTTACTGACTATGAAGATATTGATGGAGGATATGTTGCTTTTGGAGGAAACCCTAAAGGAGGGAAAATCACAGGAAAAAGGTACTATTAAAACTGGTAATCTAGAATTTGAAAATATGTATTTTGTAAGAGAGTTAAAGTTTAATATATTTAGTGTTTCATAAATGTGTGATAAAAAGAATAGTGTTCTTTTTAATGACACTGAATGTATTGTTTTATCTCCAAACTTCAAGTTAATTGATGAAAGTCAAGTTTTACTTAGAGTTCCTAGAAAGACAATAAGTATAGAGTGATTTTAAAGAACATAGTTCCTAAAGGAGGTTAACTTGCTTTTATTCAAAAGCCACATCTGACAATCAAAACTTTTGGGCATAGAGGCTAGGTCACTTAAATTTTAAAACTATGAATAAATTGGTTAAGGGAAATCTTGTAAGAGGTTTACCTTCCAAACTTTTTCAAAATGATCAAACGTGTGTTGTTTGTCAAAAGGGAAAGCAACACAAAGCCTCTTGTAAGTTCAAAACAGAGAACTCAATTAGTCTTCCTTTACATTTGATGCATATGGACTTGTTTGGTCCAACATTTGTAAAAAGCCTTATGAAAAAAATGTATTCCCTAGTTGTCACAGATGATTATAGTAGGTTTTTACATGGGAGTTCACTTCTAGCTACTAAGGAATTAGACTTGTGGTCATTCTTATGTCCTTTAAAACAGGTTAGAACAACCTAATTAATCACAAGTTAAGATGATTAATAGATAATGTACTGAGTTCAAAAACAGAGAAATGAATCAGTTTTGTGAGATGAAGGGTATATTGAGACAATTCAGTGTAGCTAGAACTCTTCAACAAAATGGAGTTGCTGATAGGAGGAATAGGACACTAATTGAGGCTGCTAGGACTATGCTAGCTGATTTTCTTAAGTTACCAACTACTTTTTGGTCAAATCGTTAATACTGCTTGCTATGTGCAAAATAGAGTGTTAGTAGTTAAGCCTCATAACAAGACCTCATATGAAATTTTTCATGGTAGAACACCAACTTTAAGTTTTATGAGACCATTTGGGTGTTCTGTTACCATTCTTAATACCATAGATCACTTAGGCAAATTTGATGGTAAGGCTGATGAAGGTTTCTTTGTTGGATACTCTTTAAATAGTACAGCTTTTAGAGTATTCAATAGTAGAACAAGGATAGTCGAAAAAAACTTGCATATTAGGTTTAGTGAGAGTACACTTAATGTTGTAGGTAGTGGACCAGATTGGCTATTTGATATTGATGCACTAACAAGAATAATGAATTATGAGCCAATTATTGCAGGAACAAAGTCTAATGGTTTTGTAGGTACAAAAGCAAGTGATAATTGAGGTCAAGCTAGAAAGGAGACATAATCTGTCAAAGATTACATTTTGCTACCATTATGGATTGCTGATCCACCATTTTCCTAAGATCCAAAGAGTTCTCATGATGATGGATCCAAACCTTCAAGTGATGATGGAAAGAAGGTTGATGAAGATCCAACAAAAGATAGTGAATGTAATGATCAAGAGAAGGAAGATGATTTTAACAGTACTAATAATGTTAATGCTGCTAGTACAAATGAAGTTAATGTTGTTGGTGGAAAAACATGCATTGAACTTCCATTCGATCCAGATATGCCTGCTTTGGAAGATATTAGCATATTTGACTTCTCAAGAGATGATGAAGATGATGGTGTTGAGGCTGACATGAATGATTTGGATACAACAATCCAAGTCAGTCATATTCCAACTACAAGAATTCATAAAGATCATCCTTTTGATCAAGTGAATGGGAGATTTGCAATCACAACACAAACAAGAAGGATGTCAAAGAATTTGGAGGAACATGGGTTTGTTAGTACTATTCAACAAAGAACAAACCATAAAGACCTTCAAAACTGCTTGTTTGCTTGCTTTTTATCACAAGAAGAACCCAAAAAGGTAATTCATGCATTGAAGGATCCAAGCTGGATAGAGGCTATGCAGGAAGAGCTTCTACAATTCAAGTTACAAGAAGTTTAGACTTTAGTGGATTTACCAAATAGAAAAAGGGCTATTGGCACTAAATGGGTCTTTAGGAATAAAAAGGATGAAAGGGGAATTTTGATATAAATAAAAGCAAGATTGGTTGCTCAAGGGTACACACAAGAAGAAAGGATTGACTATGATGAAGTCTTGTTTTCCAACTGATGCAAGAATTGAAGCAATTAGCCAATTTTTAGCCAATGCTTCATTAAAAAATTTTGGTGTATCAAATTGATGTAAAAGTGCTTTTCTCTATGGGAAGATAGAAGAAGAGGTATATGTATGTCAACCACTAGGATTCAAAGATCCAGACTTTCCTGATAGAGTATACAAGGTTGAAAAAGTACTGTATGGACTACATCAGGCTCCTAGAGCTTGGTATGAAACCTTGTCAACATATCTATTGGACAATGGGTTTCAAAGAGTGAAAATTGACAAAACATTATTCATCAAAAGGCACAAAGGTAATATTTCGCTAGTCCAAGTTTATGTGGATGATATCATCTTTGATTCAACAAAGAAGGAGCTATGCAATGCATTTGAGAAGTTGATGCATGAGAAATTTTAGATGAGTTCTATAGGAGAACTTACATTCTTTTTGGTATTACAAGTGCAGCAGAAGTAGGATTGCATATTTATTAGTCAAGATAAATATGTTGATGAAATTTTAAAGAAATTTAGGTTTATAGAAGTCAAGACTACAAGCACACCAATGGAAACTCAAAAGCCTCTGCTCAAGGATGAGAATGGTGATGAAGTGGATGTTCATTTTTATAGGTCAATGATTGGTTCATTGATGTACCTTACATCTTCAAGACCTGATATCATGTTTGCAGTGTGTGCATGTGCTAGATACAAAGTCAATCCAAAGGTTTCACATCTTCATGCTGTGAAAAGGATTTTTAGGTACTTAAAAGGTCAACCAAAATTGGGCCTTTGGTATTAAAAAAATTCTCCTTTTGATTTGGTAGCATACACTGATAGTGATTCTGCTGGAGCAAGCTTGGATAGGAAGTCTACAACAGGAGGTTGTCAATTCCTTAGATGTAGATTAATATCATGGTAGTGCAAGAAACAGATTATGGTTGTAAATTCCACAACATAAGCTGAATATGTGGCTGCTTCAAGTTGTTGTGGACAAGTGCTTTGGATTCAGAATCAACTACTTGATTATGGGTACAATTTTATGCATACCAAGATCTTTATTGATAGTAACAATACTATTTGCATAATTAAAAATCATGTTTTTCATTCAAAAACAAATCATATAGAAATTAGACATCACTTTATTAGAGATTGCAATGAAAAGAAAATGATTCAAATGGTTAAAATCCACACTGATAAAAATATTGCAGATTTTCTTACAAAAGCTTTTGATATAAATAGATTTCAATATTTGATTGCTAGTATTGGAATGTTAAATCTCTAAAATCTTTTATCTCTTTACGTTTTTGTAGAGTTTTGTATGAATTAGTACTATTATTCAGGACATTAAAAGTTTATGCTGTTAAGTATAAATAGTACTGCTGGTTATACTTAATACTGTTGAGTTTCTACTGTTAGTTATACTTAATACTGTTAGGTATAATTAATACTGTGATAATTGTGAAAATTGCTATGGCTTGTGTTTTCTTGGTTTTTGGACTAACATTTTGCAGGAAAAGCAAAGAAAAGTGTTAAATTGATGATGGAAAAGCTGTTTAGAATGGAATTGGAGTTAATGCTGGTGACTCAAAGTTAATGCTGCTAGGCATAACTTACTACTGTTGGGTTACTACTGCTGGGTGAAAGTTAATGTTGTTGAGGGTATTTTCCATAAATACTTCGATTAAGGGTTTCAATCGATCCTTTAATCAATTTCACTCTTTCAAATACTCTCTAACTACAAACCCTAACTCAATTTTATCATCCATTATCAAAACCCAACATAAATGACGACTCTAAAGTTTGCTGATACTCATAATATGGTCGCATTTTTGTCTAAACCCACAGAGAGTGATGGGTTTGAACAAATTGTGGATTTTTTGAATGCACACCCTATAAGGTATGCATTAACGATTAATCCTACTATATATATTTCTTGCATTGAACAGTTCTGGTCTACTGTCAAGGCAAAAACTATCAATGGGGAAGAACAGTTACATGCCCTAGTAGATGGCAAGAAGATAATCATCACTGAATCATCTGTTAGAAGAGATCTTCAACTAGCAGATGAGGAAGGTGTTGATTGTTTACCAAATTCTACCATTTTTGAACAACTTACACTGATGGGGTATGAGAAAATTTCACAAAAGCTAACTTTCTATAAGCCATTCTTTTCCCCACAATGGAAATTTCTGATTCATACTATTCTACAATGTCTAAGTTCAAAGACTACTGCATGGAATGAGTTTAGTAGTACTATGGCATCTGCAATTATCTGTTTGGCTACAAATCAGAAGTTTAACTTTTCAAAATACATTTTTGAAAGTATGATTAGAAACTTGGATAATTTGTCTGGCAAATTTTTGATGTATCCAAGGTTTGTACAAGTGTTTTTGGAACAACAACTTGATGATCTGTCAAATCATAAGAGAATTTATATTGCACCCTCTCACACTAAAAAGATATTTAGAAATATGAGAAGGGTAGGCAAAGGTTTTTCTGGTAGAGTAACACCTTTATTTCAAACAATGGTGGTACAAAACCAATCAGAATTGGGTGAAGGTTCAGCAAATCCAACTGATCCCCATCACACACCCACCATTACTCAATCATCTACTCAACCTCAAAAGACACAAAAACCTATGAAGCCTAAAAGAAAGGACACTCGGGTACCTTAACCTAGTGATCTTAGTGAAAATGCTATAGATGAGGCTGTCCATAAGGCAATTGGGTGATAGTTTGGTGAGGGCTGCCGCTACTGCTTCTAGCTTAGAAGCAGAGCAGGACATTGGTAACATAACTAAGACCCGATCCAAGGTAACACCTAATGAATCTAGTTCCCTAGGAACTATTTTCAAGTGTGGTCCCTGGATGCCAGAAACCATAGGGGATATACTGCTTAAAATAGGTTCTGAGCGTGTATCTAAACATTCTAATGATTCACTGCTCGCAAGAGGTTAAACCACAATTCGAAGTGTAAGGATTGGACTAATGACTTGATGAATTGATGGCACTATGTACCACTTTACAAACAAGAGTTCTTGATTTGGAGAAGAAAAAGACCACTCAACAGAATGAGATTGCTAGTTTGAAGAGGAGGGTCAAGAAGCTTGAAAAGAAAAGTAGGTCAAGAACTCAAAACCTGAAGAGATTATACAAAGTTGGTTTGACAGCTAGTGTAGAATCCTCTGGTGATGAAGAAGATTTGGGTGAGGATGCATCCAAACAGGAGAGGAGGATTAATGCTATTGATGCAGATGAAGACATTACCCTAGTTAGTGTTCAAGATGATGCTGACAAAGAGATGTTTGATGTGGATGCTTTAAATGGTGAGGAGGTGTTTGTTGCAAGGCAAAATGAAAATGTTGTTAAAGAAGTAGTTGATGCTGCTCAAGTTAGTACTGCTGCAACAACTGTTACAATAACTACTGAAGAAATTACTTTGGCTCAAGCACTTAAAGCATTAAAAACTTCAAAACAAAAGGTGAAAGGGATTGTTTTTCAAGAGCCATCTACAACAACAACAATAACAACAATTTCTTCACAACAATCACAGGACAAGGGTAAAGGAATAATGATAGAAGAACCTGTGAAGCCTATGAAGAAGAAAGATCTAATCAGGCTTGATGAAGAAGTTGCTTTAAAGTTACAAGCTGAATTTGATGAAGAAGAAAGACTTGCAAGAGAGAAAGCTGAAAAAGAAAAAGAAGCCAATATTGCTTCGATTGAAGAATAGGATGATATTCAAGAAAAGATTGATGCTGATTATTAATTGGCTGAATGCAAGCATAAGAACAAGAAGAGTTGTCTATTGAAGAGAAGGCTACATTATTTCAACAACTCTTAGAGAAAAGAAGAAAGCATTTTGCAGCTAAAAGAGCAGAAGAGAGAAGAAACAAACCACCAACAAAAGCTCAACAGAGACAAATAATGTGTACTTACCTAAAGAACATGGAAGGATACAAGCTCAAAGATTTGAAGTCAAAAGGGTTTGATTCTATCCAAGAGATGTTTGACAGAGCATTCAAGAGGGTAAATACATTTGAAGACTTTAGAACAGAGTTGGTGGAAGGAAAAGAAAAGAGAGCAGGAGAAGAGCTGATGCAAGAGAATGCAAAGAAGCAAAAGGTGGAAGATGACAAAGAAACAGTAGAGCTTAAACAGTGTTTGGAAATCATTCCAGATGAAGAAGAGGTAACAATTGATGCTATACCTTTAGTGTTAGTCACCACATATTGTTGGTGGTAGATTCATAAAGAAGGAAGAAAAAGCTATTATCAAATAATGAGAGCTGATGGAAAGTCTCAAATGTACATGATCTTTAGTCATATGCTTAAAAGTTTTAGCAGGGAAGATTTGGAAGATTTGTACAAGTTGGTAAAAGCTAAATATAAGTCAACAAGACCAGTGGAAGACTTGGATTTGTTATTATTGGGAGATTTGAAAACAATGTTTGAACCTCATGTTGAAGATACAGTATGGAGAAATCAACAAGATTACAAAGTATTGGATTGGAAGCTGTATGACTCCTGTGGAGTACATTCCTTGAGGATGCAACATGTGCATATTCATATGTTGGTAGAGAAGAAGTATCCTCTTATACCATCTACACTTTCAATGATGTTGGAAAAGAAGCTTCAAATTGATTATGAAAGTGAAATGGCTTATCAGCTTCTTAAATTCATCGTGAAACAGCTTAAGAAGTAAAGAAGTGTTTGGAAGCATCCTCCTGGTGTTGATGAAGCTTTAAATGAAGAAACTTGATGATTTTGAAGAAGAATATCAAGTTTAGGGGAGGATTGTTAGGATTAAAAGTCTTCTTGATGCTGTTAGAATTACTGTTGCTCAAGTTTATGTTAATACTGCTCTGATGAAGTTAGTGTTGCTCATGAACTTCAAAGAAAATATACTAAGTAGTTACTACTGCTGGTACAAAAGTTAATGCTGCTAGTGAAAGTTACTACTGCTAGTACAAAGACTGCTTGAAGTTAATGTTGCTGAAGAGTTACTACTGCTCAAGAAAATATTCTAAGTAGTTAGTACTGCTAGTATTAAGTTAGTACTGCTAGTGTAAGTTAGTACTGTTTGTTAGTACTGCTTACTTGATATGTATTAGTTATTTATAGAAAATATTTTATATACTTAGGAAAGTATTGTAAGCCGAGTAGGACTCCTTGGTGTATAAAAGGAGGTCCTAGGGCATAGAGATTGATGTACCAAACCAAAACCAAATCAATCTTAGTCGTATCTTTTATAGCTTCAAGGTCTTTGTAACCCTAATACTTTGAGAGTATTCATATTATTATCATTATAATATTGAAGCTTATATATTGAATTGTATGTTCATCGTTTTACTGTTTCATTGGTAATTCTCTTTAATATTAAAGATAAGATTCCGCATAATCTTTAATACATTCAAACAAAGCTTTTACTATAGTTGTGTTAGATTTATCTAATATAACTAAACCTTAAACAAGCATAAGGAATTGGATCTATTGAAGTGGGATCAACAAAAAATCATTGCTAGCCTGAGTATGCTCCTTCTTGTACGAAGAACGATATCCTTTAGCCTTTGATAAGTCAAAAGGCTCATTCATGGCAGCAACCTGGTCATACACTCTACAGTGTCCTTAAGTAATGGCGAAAGATACCAACGTACCAACAAGTTTGCCTAGGTCATCACTATACACCAAATCTATGGAAGCATAAGGTACGACCTTTGACACTACATCCCTCCTATCTTGCTTGAGCTCCTCAACCTCTTTACACAGAGACGCCGTAACAGCCTCCAGTTTAGCCTTCTCCGCCTCTAAGGAATCAACCTTCGACTCAAGGGTAGAAAGGGTCACTTGGTAGCCTGTCCATTTTTGGCTCTTTAGCATCATCCTATCAAGGTTACCTTTGTAGTCTTTAACATCGGCAGTCAGCGAAGAAATCTTCTCTCAAAGAGCCAGTACAGCAGGATTTTGATCAAATTCCGCCATAGCAGCTTCACATTTGACTCGAAGCTCTTCACATTCCTCCTCACAAGATCTTTCCCTAGCCTTGATAACATCAGCTTCACCACTCATTTTCTTAATAACTTGCAAAAACTTACGGGCCCTCTTGTTAACTACATTATCCACCACAACCTGTCGCGCATAACAGCGGTCATGAAGATCAAGTAGTTCCAAATCCATTTGATTACCCAGATGACCTTTCTAAGCTGGTGGAGTGATAGCGGTGATCTTCAGGTGACAGACATTAGCATCTTTAAGCTCAAAACAGTCAGGGAGGCCTAAAGAACATATAAAGATGACAAAGGATGAATAAGCAAATCATATCTTCAGAGAGAAACTAAATGAACGGAAGTGTGCCCTCATCATCATCAGTTATGAAAGACTAGGAGCATCATCCTTAGAAGCGAGAGGTTTTGGCACGTAGAACAGAGAACTTGATGACCGGAGGCTGTTTCCTCTTTACATGAGGCCTGAAGAACTCTCCCCTGTTTTACACTTCCTTCTTTGATGTGGAAGTGCACTCACATGGTGCATAATAAAACAAACAGGCTTTTTAGACTCTCCCCTGATTACGGTAATCTATGCAGCGCTAAACTTCAGCTCCTCAACATCTTTAGAAGCTCCGTATTCACTGATGGCACAGAGGGAACCATACCAAATCTAGTATGACTCTTTAAGCTAAAAGCAAGGTCATCATCATATTCGGTATAGATAAAGTTCCTGAAAGACATCTCTGTAACAATCTGCATTTTCACGTCTTGTTACGTCAATAAATATTTAAATATTTATTTTAAACTTTTACGCAGTCACTTTTAATTTCCAACGTTTAGTTAAATCGCGTAAAGTAAAAATCAACATTCAATGTAAACGGGCATCAAACAAATAAAAGTTTACGTCAAGCAAGTGTTATATAATTATTATGAGTATAATTTTAAACTTTTTATATTTTATTTTTATTGGTTAGGTAAAACGCGTACGTTTCGCAATAAAATACATTTAGGCATACCCGGAAGCACCAATACCCATCTATACTCAAACAAATACCCACTTTTATACCCAATACATAAAAATTAACTCATTTCCTCACTAAATAAGTCATATGGCCGGATCCAAGTGATAAACACACAAAATAAATCAAATGAATCCTTAAAACCCCACCATGTACCCTAAATCACAAGTTTCTAGTAATTGTCTTGTCTATGTACTTCCCTCCCCCTCACATTAGGTGTCTATCTCCTCCTAGGGAGGAGGAGAGGTCTTACACTCTCTTACAACATGTACCAAAACCATCTAGCTAAACCATGTGTTAAGGTTGTTTTATGCATTACCACTTTCCATATAAAGCAAGTCCTAGATTCATTTAAGCCTTCTTTCACTTCCCATTCACTAGCAAAAATCACAAAACTCTCCCATTTATTTCTATAAACCCACGGCTCAAAATCATTAATTAGGGTTTCCATAGTTTGATATTTAACAAAGATACAAGCATACACACATCATTAGGGTTCATAGCTAAGGTGTTGCAAGGTGATTTGGAAGCTTGGGTATTAGTTTGCAAGGGTTTGTAAGCAAGAAGAAAGTTAAGGTTTCATTTAGCGTTTTGAATTTGGGTTAAGGTCTAGGGTTTGATTCTTTGTGTTCTTGATCATCCTACACATCTCTAAGGTTTATTTAAACCCTAATCATTCCATTATTCATTTACTTATGTTTACATACTTGTTATTTATGTTAATCACCACCTAGGTTTATTTTTATGATTTATGAAATATTACAAGATCATATGAGGTTCAAATTTATATATATGTATGGTGAAATAATGTTTAAAATGAAAGAACACACTTTATATAAGTGTTAATTAATTTATATGTTTAATTTATAAAATAAATTGTTGAAAGTTTATTTATAAGAGTTTATAAATAAAAGATCATGAGGACGTCAATTGGACAATCACCATGGACAATTTAGAGGACCCAAAACATGTATGACATATGGTATAAAGCATGGTAAAGGACTTGTACAAAATTTCTCAAGAGATGGATTTATAAAAACTAAATTGTAAATCATATAAAAACCCACTGTTTTTATACCTTCTGTTAGAATTCGATTTTATAAAATAATGGAATCATTTTTATAAAATAGTACATATTATAAGGATCGTAAGCATATAAAGAACTCAAAAAACCGAGCTATAACGAAGAAGTTATGACATTTACAAGATTACGATAATTAAATACGTAAAAGTGTTTTTATAAAACTTATTTTATAAAATCAACTACTGTTCATAACAGTAAGTTTTTGGGAAATATTTTACTTGGATATAAATTTTAATTATGATTCCATACAAATAAAGAACACGCGAAACGGATCTATAACGAATGAGTTATGACATTTACGAGTTTACGATAATTAAATATATAAAAGTAGTTTTATATATTTTATAAAAACAGTAAAAGTTACTGTTCATCAGTAGCTAAAATATTATAAATATAATATTTTGATAGATTTTCTTAATACGAAGCCACGGGTATAAATAACATGTAAAACGGAGTTAAAACGATAAAGATATAAGGTTTATAAAACCTTATGCACTATTTTTACTTTTGTACAATATTTTTATAAAACAATTAAACTAATTATATAATATCATTATATAATCAATAAAAATATTAAATCTTGTATTATTAACAAATAATACATTGTTGGACAAAGATAACATTTTATTTTACGGATACAAATGCGTAGTCAATTATTTAACAATTACGATTTAAATATTGTTTCGACTTTTTAAATGAAACAAAAGCTATTAGGTGGTGGTGTAACTATATAAGTGTTATTAAAAAATGTTACACATGCGAACTTATATGAATGGGTTCTCTACTTGCGAAAGAAAAATTGTTTTTATGATAGATACTCATAAGACAAGCATGTAAAATGAGCGCGCGTGAAGCGTGCACCGCATAGATATGCGCTATTTATTTATGATTAGAGACATTCTAATTGCCCTTTATATCCCGGTTCACCAATTATATTCTGCCATCACTTGTGGTCACAAATGTTGGGGATGGAGAGTGAGGAGCGAGCGAGTGTACAATGGTTTTTTGGGAGGACTACAAGAGTTTATTTTACACCAGGAGGCTGGCAGTTTGACAAATTAAAATATACTAAACATGCTTAATAGAGCAAGCGTGCGACCTAACACCACAACACTTTTTGTGAAATGAGAATGCCACATGAAGCGAATCATGATGATAGATAGTGTATCTTTTCTAGTGACGATCTGATACGCTGATACGAAGACACATCTTTCTAAGTGGTATTCTCATACTCACAGAAGGCTGATGCACATATGTGGAGAGTGTGCGTTCGTGCATCAAGGCAGTAGCACAATATATTTCAGAATGGGTCACTACACATATGTTATAACATTGGTATACACGGATTTGGGGGATATATCTATCATATATCTCTATAGTGTTCTGTGAGAGTATCAAAATTTTTGTGTTATAATTTACATGTTCTTGTGGTATATTCCTATAAAATTAAGAATAGCGAGTGCTGATGTGAGAGTAGAGTTGGGTTGTTCGTTTATAGTAGAGAGAGTATACATTTATATGTTTTTCAGAAAAGAGATGCGAGAGAGTCTAATTAAAGATATTCACATCAGAAACATATGTGCAATTACAATTTTAAGTAAAACAAATGATGTCTATACAATTGTACGCAATAAACATGTGTAAAAATTACCAAACATTAAAAAACAAAACACATATGGCAACCCTGCATTTTGAGTTTCTTTTTGCGAACATGTGACGTTAAAAAACAATAAAAACATCACAAAATAATAAATACATAATAATTCACAAGAAAAGCACTTAACAACTCAACGTATTTTTAATTAAGCAGAGCGTGAGACAAGATTAAAATAAAAATGTCTTTTACTATTATACCCTTTTGATTTAAATAAAAAGAATTAAGAATACGAACTATATAGTTTTTTGGTATCCTCACAAGACCTCCTGTACATGTCTTCTGCAACTCCTTAACCGGTTATTTGATACTTAGAGAGCTGCGGTGCGCCCCTATCTATATATAAATTATTAGATTTTATCGTTAATATATATACACACTATACATAATGAATTTACAGTTGTGCAAAAATAAAAAGTACTTCTATTTGGAAACAACATTTGGGTTTTGCTCATCTCTCTCTCTCCTGTAGAAAATGGCTGTTTAAAACTCAACCTTCTCATCTAAGGCATATAATTTCGCGAGTGAGACATCTCCATTGCTCTACTTCTTGTGCGAGCACACGTTAACACCGAGCAGTCTTTGGAGAGCAGAGAAACTCGCGAAGGATCAGCTGAGCGACTGATCTCTACATAATCAAATAATCCTCGCTAGGAGACAATGAGAGTGTGATGTAGATGGAAGCTATATCGAGGTCTCAGATAGCTCACTAAACGATATACACAGTCAACATAAGCTCTCTCTATATCGTATAAATTTGACATGCGAGCGTGCTGAGAGAAGGAGATAGAATAAAGTTCTGAAAAAGAGCCATAGAGCTGACAAATATTAGTCATCTGAATAGAGAACACACACAACCTATTGATCTATCCACCTTCAACGGGAGTAGGCGTAAGAGACACACACGAGAGAGAGCCTTCTTACTATCGCGAGCGCGTATCAATGGAGCCGAGACAATAGTACAGCCGAGAAACTTGTTCTGACGTTATCACAATCGATGACCCAATTTGGGGGTGTTACAAAAACTGACCTATTAATCAAATAACCTCATAAGAAGGGTAGATAAGCTAATCAAAAGTTCATAAGCTCAAGTCAATAAGCTCGTTGGCTTAAAAATCTGAGCTCGTTAAATTTTTTAAAGTTGAAAAAGGCCATAAGCTGACAAGATTAGTATAAACAAACACAACCTGAACCACCTCAACGTAAAGGCGTAAACAACATATTACCTTCTTTTCACCTAGAAGCCGCGACAAAGCCGGAAACGTTGTCTTCCAATCATCATCCGACCCGGTTAATCCACAAACAATATCAATAGCTACCTTGTTTATATAATTCATTAAACACAACATACATAAGCAAAAATGCTACACAACAGTTTCTCTGCACAAAAAAAATCTTTAAAAAAAGCATATTTCAAAATGCTTATTATAACACGCAACTAAAATCACCAAAAAACATATTTTGTGTCCTGAATCATTTTCAATAAGCAAACCCCAACGGGGTATAAAACGAATATCAACAGATCAAAACATAAACAAACCTAAATTCCATTTAGATTAACCAAAATATAGAAATCAACACCCCTAATTTTTTTATATTCAAAAGCAAACTTAATACACACAAATAAGGTAAAAAAAACCACATGATGACTTTTTGAACACATTAAGAGGCCAACACTGTTTCTACCACCGTCGATGTAGGAGCTTAGGGTTCCAAACCTACAAAATGGGTTACATCAAAATCAGTAGCATGCAATTAAAAGTAAAAAATCCTAAAAATAAGAAGTAAAAGTCTTAACCTGCCAAAGAAAGCAATCCAAGCATCTCAAAAATTTTGTTGTTCATGGGTTTGCTGAATATTTGTGACAGATGGGAGGATAAAATCCCTGTGTGTGTGTGTGTGTGTGTGTGTGTTCTGTTATTTTACACTATAAACTTTAACACTCCCCGTTACTTTACACTATAAACTTTTCCTTTTCCACTCTTATTGTAACTTCAAAAACTTTTCATATTCACTTGGATGGTTATTTGAGTTGCTGCAACCTTGAGATGCAGCCGGATAGGGGATTTGAGTTGTGTATTAATTCAGGCCCATCTTTAATACTGCACAATAAATATACAAACTGAATCTTATAATATAATAGATTTACTTTTTTATGATATAATTTCACCGTATTTTCTAAAACTTTGTGCTCTTGAATTCAACATCTATTTTGATATATTTGTATTAGTTTTTAATTTTTTTATTTTTAATGCTCCCAAAACCGTTGCATTGCGCGAGTACCATGCTAGTTGTGTTAAAAAGGAAATTTAAATCATTTTGTATGATAATAGTGTACATCTTCAGAAATTTTTACAGCATCCCAAATATTATGTTCTGGATTCGAGTTTTTCTATCAACTCTTACTAATAATAACGGTTTTTCTTCTTATCAAGTATGAGTAGTAATGATTTTAGGGAATTTTAGTGTTATCATCGTATTGCAAATAATTAGATGTAACAACAAACAACGTGATGTGTCTCGCGACTACTAGTTTTAAATTTATAACACAAATTACCAAATAAGCTAAGAACACACGGGCAAGTATGACCCTTTCGTTTGTAGCTAGCTTTTTATGGTAAGCTGACGTCGTTCATTAGGATTTGGGTGTTTTCAATTGTGTAGAATCTAAGTATCAATAAGCACGAAAGTGGTAAAATGGTTGTCACGTCCCAAAATACCATATAAGCAAAAACTAATACGAAAATGATAATGATGCGAATTTAACAAGAAAGCAATTAAATAAATAGAACAACTTGTTTAGAACTAGTGAATATTTTAATGGATTGTTTGGGATGTTGGTTAAACAAATAGCAAGGTACATAAAATCTAAGGAACATAATTCCAATCAAATGTTCATCTCATGGAATTGCATACAAATGGTTTATAACAACGCACCCTTTCGACCTATGAACGTTAGTACAAAACCAAGTAGTTACGCACCTTTTGTGAGAAATAAGATTTAACTCATTTGTTCATAAGAGTCCTTTCGACCTATACTCTTGAATCAATCGTTACTAGTCTTTTTAGCTTGTTTATTCATATGTGTCAAGTATGAAATATCAACATATTCGTGCACTAATATATTGAAACAAATCATAAGATGAAATCCTTTCGACCTATAGATCAAATCATGATTCATCAACAAGATAATTAGACAAGTATTGATCAAAGCAATCTCCTAAGCAAATCTATATTCAAACATACTAAGAGTCCAAACAATCTATATCAATAATTCACATGGTTCCAAACAAGTAATATAAAACTACTCCATAATCATATTAATCAAATACCAAGATCCAACATGAATATGAGACATAAACATTCTGAAATATAAAAGAAAGTTACCCAAAACAAGATTACGAATAAGTAAAGAGGAAGGATTAAAGCAACCTTCAAGCCTCCAATTGATTATACGCCTCTAAACAACCCAAAAAATTATATCAAAGCATCTTCTTTAGCCCTTGAACAATCTTCACAAATTTGGGAGAAGATTTCCTGGTCTTTGGATTAATAATGAGTGGAGGAATTCCTTATTTGGGATGAAGGTGGTGGAATAACTATGTGAAAACAAATGCATATGGCCTTTATTTATACTAGAAAGCTCTCTTGGCCTCTAAGCATAAGTATTGGGCACAAAGTATCATGAATCTTCCAGAATTTTAAGTTATGAGGGACCTTAAATCGACTTGAGGAGCGGTTGGCACTTAAATTTAGTGAGGTTAAATTCAAACCTTGGAACAAATCAGACGGAGACCTCTGCTGGGGCGGCACGAGACTCTGCCGGGCGGCACTACTCCTGCCGGGTGGCACAATGGATTGCCGTCCAGTACACTGCTCGTGGGCAGCAAGGGGTTAACTCCATTTTGTAGATTTTTCTCTTATCTTCGCGTGGCCGCTTGAATCAAGTCAATCCGAGTTCGTATGCTCAAGTTATGGCCAAAATGGTGAAGGTGTGTCGGGAACAACTATACTTCCAATATATCTTCGTTTAAGCTTCCCGAGTGTATGGTACTTGGTCGTGGGTCTTTATTCTTCAACTTATCTTCAATTTGACTTTATCTCGGGACTTGGAAGCTTGTATGGTTGACTCTTTTGCTCTTGAAATCCTTCCCGAGCTTGTTCTTGATGTGGGATTCTTCGTACTTGTACTAAACTTCGTTTTTACTTATTTTCTTCGTCTTTTTCTTGCTTCTCATGTACTTGGCTACAAATAGACTTGCAAACACACTTTGGTACAATTAAGTAGCAAAAGCATATAAAAATAGCCAAATAACATGTACAAAAGTACGGATAACGCTCCTAAGAATATACTCAATTTCAGCATCATCACAACGCAAAGCATATTTTTTAAAAGGCATATACAACGCAAATAATAGTTTTTAAATTTGTTTTTGTTCTGAGTGATTAGCTAAGCAACTATTTGTTTCAATGATAATTCTTTGTCATTAATACAAGATGATGATGTGTCATTTTATACACTTTTTAGGGGTCATTTAACCCCCTAAATCATGTAAATATGCCCCAAATACATGCTTAATCGTTTCTTTTAGTGTTTTTAGCATTTGTATGGCATTTAGAGGAAATACATGTGACTTGGACTTAATTTGAGAAGAAACAAGACAAGATTACAACTTTACTCGAAGATACTCAAGTTTTGGTTTATAGTGCCTGGAGATGGCGTCAACATTTCTCGTGACACTGTCAAAACACTCAAGGGACGACGTCAAGATCCTTTCTGACGCCGTCAATGTAACCGACTCAGAAGAAGGCCAAAGAAGATTAGCGGGCTGACGACGTCACAATTAAAAAGTGATGTCGTCATGACTTTTTTCCTATATACAAACCCTAGTTTTTGTGTTTTAAGAGTGAAATTCATGAGGAATACTTAGGGAATGATTTTATTCATAGTTTCAGTCATTTTTAGGGTTTTATAGCCCTATTGTATCCACCATTACTCCATGTTTGTTAAAGTGAAGTTCTTCTATCCCTTTAATCTTTTAATATGTCTATGTATTGTTTGATTAATTATTCTTCGCTTTCAATTAACATGTTAGGCTAAATTTATTAGTGTTTGCTTATGACTACATAAAAATTAGTTTGTGATTCTTTTACCATTGCTTCTTGTTTATGTACATTTTTTTCTTTTTTTAGATTTTATCAAATGAACAGGATGGCTCAACGGGTGTTCTAAGGGTATCTAGCACTAAAGTAAGTGCTAACAAAGGGTTAATTTG
This sequence comes from Tanacetum coccineum, assembly GCA_026074375.1. Classification (NCBI taxonomy): domain Eukaryota; kingdom Viridiplantae; phylum Streptophyta; class Magnoliopsida; order Asterales; family Asteraceae; genus Tanacetum; species Tanacetum coccineum. The sequence goes on along the minus strand of BQNB010000701.1, from coordinate 111,348 downwards.
GGTGGTTAGCTAAAAGTAAACGGAAAAGGCTATTTGGGTTAAATCCTAAGGTTGCTCTTTATCACGCATATACACTTATCATCACACCAGTCAATGTGATCTCACTGCGGTATTCGTAATGATTTACAAGCATAAGTGATAATATATTAACCTAATTACATGAAAACAACTATAAGGGCAAACAAGTCTACATAAATTTTAAATTGGCCAAAAAAATTAGAAAATTTTAAAATCAGTCTTGTTTTTCTAGTTTACCTCCCCCACACTTAAGTTTTGAATTGGCCTCAATTTGAAAAATAACTTCAAAGTATGAATAATAAAGAAATAAGAGTAAGAGAAAACAGACACCCGGGCACGAAAAATTGCGATCAAACTCAATATGATGCAGGGAGTGAAGGATTGATGGTGGTGGGTGATGGATGATGGATAGGGGGATGATGATGGATGGAATGTGAAATGGTAATTATTATATTGGTATGATATAGTATAGTCATATTGGGGGATGGATGTGGGTGAATGGGGGGGAGGATGTGATGGGATGATATTGGGATGTGGATGGATGATGGATGATGGTGGTATTTCTGGGGTGGGTGTGATGTGCTATGGAATGTGTGATGTGAGTGGATGGATGGATATATGTGGATGATGGGTGATGGGATGGGTGTGATGAGGGGTGTGGTGGGAATGGTGAAGAATGTGAAATGGTGGTGGAAAGAAGTTGGGCATGATGTGTGAGGGTTGAATGGTTGATGTGAATAATAGGGATGAATGGGGGTGCATGATGATGATGGTATGGGGTGTGAATGACTATGATGGGATGGGATGGATGGGATGGGAAATAATGGGTGTGGTGGGATGGGATGATGATGGATGGATGGGGTAATGTAGGAGTGGATGATGATGTGAAGATGGTTGTGGGTGGATAGAATGTGTGTGTTAGATGATGTTAATTGTTATGGAATATTGAGGGGGGTCCAAGTAAATGGTAGACATTCATGAAAACGCATCATCATCCCATTCATGTTAGCATCACTTTTTTTTATGCATCATTCACGATATCATATAATTTCACAGCAGCACATTCATGCAGTGCTATTTCATCATTGCATTACATCATTCACATGCCTCTCGACGAGCCACATAGAAGCACATTCTCACAGAGCATTGAGACATCATCAATTAGATATTATCATTCATCACATGCAGCAGCATGTATGTCATCTAGGGTCTCACATTCATCATTCAGACTTACATCTATCCATCACATCATAGCATGCCAGCATCAGTCCCATGTCATCTTCTTCCCCATACAGTATCATTCTTCTGTAATATTCATTGGTATATATTTTCATCATTCATCACCCATCATTATCATGTTAGATACTTATCATATAGTTTACATCAATATCATCTCCATAATCCACATCATGATCATCGCAACCATCATCATCATATTCATTCATCTCATATCATATAACATTTCAGGCCATTCTTCATTTATTTTCCATCTCATCATCCATCAACATCAAGTTCTTTATCATTCATCTCATTTCAATAGCCATATATCATCCATCATATCATCATCACATATCAATTCAAGATTTTCATTCAGAGCCATTCACATCATTCATTTTTTTGCATTCATCATATCATAATCATTATTTCATTTCATTTAATATCTATCATAAAACTTGATCATCATTTCACATTATCCATTCCTTTAGTCATTCATGCATCACGATATCATGTCAATTTCAATTCAGTCACATACATCAATTTTGTCATAAAACATTTATCATCATTTCTATTTCCATTTCCATCAGTCACATCCATATGTTCATTCACTGCATTGCATCAGCATTTCAGTTCATATCATCATCCACATGTGCAGTCATCATCATTATATTCCAATGTATGACATTTGCATTTATCCATCATCTATTTTCATTATTCATACCACATTATCCTATATCATCATTCATCATTACATTCATTCATCGATCATATCCTTCATCCATTATTCATCATATCATATTCATAGCATTACATATCATATCCATCATTTTCAGCATTTCACCATCATATTTTTTCATGCAATCATCATCATCATTTTCATTCAACATCCTTTGCCATTCTCATTACCATTCAACATTTACATTATTCAGCATTTTTTACATGCGTTCACTCATTCATTTCAACATATACATTCCCAATATTATTTGTCATACATTATTCATCATCCATCCATTCAATTTACATATTTTTAATTTATTTCATATATCATCATATATCAACCAGGCCTACATTGCAATCATTTTTTCATTCATATGCATTTTTCATTCATCCATTCATTCTTTTTCATCATCGATCATTCCCATCAGCCATTTAAAGCATCATACATACTTCATATCATCATTGCATTTATCCAGATATTCATACAGTGCATCAGTATTTCATTCATTCATCATTTTCCCATCATCATCATATTCTATTTTCTCGCATCATATTATTTATCCCTCGATATTATTTTCAATGCAATGCCATTTTTGAGATGTCCACTCATTCATCCATTTTCATAACACAATCATTCATTCAATGCATCATCATAGCTCATATGTTTCATCGCCATCATCATTCAATGCATTACATCATTTTTCATATTGCATCATAGTTTTTCATTCTCATATTCTCATTACAACATAATCATAAATATCATTTTCCCATTTCATCATCATTCATCATTTCATCTCATTATCAATCATATTTCATCCAGCATTATCATGCATTCAGTAATACCATAGCATTCATTCATGATCATCTACTTTTCGCTACGATTCCATTTCATCTATCATTTATCAACATCATCGAGTCATCATCCATACATTCAATTATTCAATGCACACCTTCATTCATTCCAGTCATCATATAACATTGCATGTATATCATTATTGCATTGATTCATCATCACTCATTATGTATTCACATCCTATTTTCATTTCACATCATTTTCATTCTCACACATTCATTTCACCATTTTTGCATCCACATCTTCATCAAGCATCGATCCATAGCAACATCTATGTATCATTTTCCATCATTATCCATCATTGCTTATACAACATCATGATCATCCCATTTTACCTTACAATTCATCATACATCAATTTCCTATCCATGATATCAGATTCGCATCAATTCCAGCATTATACCTTCCAGATTATCAATATTATCAGTTAATATCCACATTCCATTCATTTCATCAATTTTTTCTTTTTTACTTATCATTCATCCATCAGTCATATTCTCTTCATACGAGTCCATCATTCGAAATCGACAATGTCATTACCATCATAATACAAGCACTATTACCATACATTCATGATCATACAATTTTTACATTACATCATCATATCTCATCATTTTCACTCATCACTTTCATCATCATTTATCATCATCATTCAAGTCATTGCATTCATCACTCATTTCGTCATATTATATTTTAGTTATTCCATCATCCAATATCCATATATCATGGCATAATTTGACCATTTATTCATAGTCATGATTCATACATTATCATATGTTATATGGCATATGCTATCATATTCATGCCCATCATCATTCAATTATGGACTAATGTTAATTTCATTACAGTTATCATTTCATTATTATTTACCTCATTTCATACATTCATATGTTCCATCTTCATTTGCATCCATCAAGTTTGACAGCATCGACATTATTCTCCGAGTTGTATTAGTATCTATATTTCCATGGCAGATCATTTTCATTTTTCCATATGCATTCAATCGCATCATCCATTTCCACTACATCATTTACAACAGCTTCATCATTACATTTCAACATAATAATCTGATTCATCAGTATTGCTTGCAGCACCCACTGCCTATGATGTCTCAACCTACCAAACACCACCCCGCCACCACCTACCACCAACCCAGAGCCAAAAAACACACCCCCCCAAACACCCACCCCCCCCCGATCCCCCAACCACAGCCACCACAACCCTCGACCACCACCCCCCACCACAACCTAATATCCACGCAACCACAAACATACATAAAGTTTGACCATAGAGAAATACCCACCAACAAGAACAAGCCGCACAACCCTCCATAAAACCCATGGAATGCCACCCAAGCATCTCAACCAAACATCACGAGATACATCTCTAGACTCTAGCAACAATTCGTATTCTATGTACGATACTGTACCAATTGAAATTATCCCTTTTTAGAAGCTTGAGGTATGGATTTTATGTATTCCTCCGCTAGCGAATGGAGATACATTATGGTCTTTTTGGTTCTTCGTGTCCTCAATATTTCCCCTTTTGACACTTCATTAACCATTGGCCAACAATGATATTAAATCTTTGTCAGCCAAATATTTTGTTGTGTGGTTGTGTGGGGCCGCCCCCAACATGATTCGATACTTTCATCGTGTCCAATACACCCATTCTCTTAAGTGTAACGGGATTGCAAGTATCGCTATCCTTAAGAAATGGCGATACTGTCGGTGAGGTTAGGACATGATTTAGGTTCTGGGTATTAAGCGATGGAAGGATTAGGCTTAGTTTCTTCTTCCTTAATTAATTTAACATCACCCTTATCATTATTGTTTCGGATTGAGGGTAGTTTGTAGACAAATTCATGTCATGGTTTGGTATTTATGGTACGAGGAAGGGATTCAGTAGGCAAGAGAAACTCAAATTGCCTCTCTAAGTTTTGGATTATCGCTTGGTGGTTCCTTAATCCTTAATTGATTTAATTTTCTAATTCAACTACCTGATTCTTCATACGTTCATTTGCTTCCGTTTGACTAGTCATCTACTCTCTCATCATCTCCTCCGTTGAGGTTTCAGTAAATTCAAAATATCGCGATGGTTGTGGCATTTGATTTCGTGGGTAAGGATAATGATGGTTTGGGTTATGGTTTGGATTGGATTACGAATTTATAGGTTCATGGTCATGATATCCTCTATGATATCTTTGGACATAATTCGCTTTATAAGGTTCACACATAGGCGTGTCATCCTTCAAGTAGTCATCTAAAGCGTGGTTGTCTCTACGACTGTCTTGCATCTCCTTGAGCTCTTTCCTTATGATAAGGAATTCTAAATCGATTTTTGTTGTGAGATCTTCCAATTTCTCCATCAACATGCGTGATAGGAATCGATGTTGCTTCCACCGGAGGAAACAACTGTTTTGGGGCTGATTTGGAATTCTCCTAAGAAATTGATTGGAAAAGAACCTTATCCTGAAGGAATTTGAAAGCTTCATTGAGAGTATTGTAGAGGAATATTCCTCCGGTGTCTAGAATTCCTTGTGTTGGACCATCTAAACCATGATAGAATATATGAACTATCGTGCCTTTGGTTAGACCATGTCCATAACAAGTGCAAAGCATTTCTTTGATTCGGAGCCAAGCGTCAACAAGAGTTTCATGAGCGAGTTGGTGAAAGCTATGAATTTCATTTAGGAGACATTTGAACTATGTGGGAGAAAAATATCGGCTTATAAAAGCTTCTCTCATTTCATTCCACGAAGTAATAGTTCCTTCATTTAACTCATTCAACCAAGTCTTAGATTCTCCGGATAACGGGAAAGGAAAAGTCCTCAACATAACCGCTTCATCTTGATTTTCAACATATTGAAAAAGGCTACTAATCTCAAGAAAATTGGCTACGTGTCGGTGAGGATCAGACCGGATTCGCCCATCAAATTGATTATCCCAAATCATTTGCATGTGGGTACCCTTGATACGGAAGTTGTCAGAAATAGGGAATTGAACAATAGCGGAACTAGGTATCGGAGCAACGGTCCTAGTGCTTGACCACATTGGTTGGTTTCCCCCCCCCAACAGATATGACCATTATGGTGGGAATCGGTTGTGATTCGAATTTCAATCATCAATATTTTAATTTTTACTTACAACAAAAAGTTCCCCGATGAATGGTTGTTTGACATGAGTAACTGGTGATTCGATTTCTAGGGGTACGTTCGGTGTCTTTTCGGACTTAGCCCTGTTTTTTATTTTACGTTTAAGTTCGCGGAATAGACTAGTGAGATGTTTACCCCAAGAACACAGGTTTATACAAACCCGAAGCGGTTTGCAAAAAGTCATAGGAAATAAAAATAAAAACTAAATGAAAGTAAAAATCTTTTTGTATTTTTTTTATGATATGATGTAAAAAGAAAAATAACTTAACAACTATTAGATAATCTTGACATTATCCTATCAAAGGTTTTCGGTAGCTCCATTGAATGCACAAAGAAGTGGAGAAGCGGGTCAGCGCGAAGCATATTAAAAACCCGACTTCTTTAGGGAAGCAAAGCGACCCGTCTTATACCTCTCTTATAGTTTGTTCAAATGGGTTAGCCGACTTACCAAGTGAATAATGATGTAAAAGAATAAAAGATAAACTAAATAAGAACAAAAGTCTTTTTGTTTATATATATATATACATATATACACATATATACATATATATAAATTGACTAACTAACTAACAAAGTTTTTTTTCTTTTTTTTGATCAGAACTCTCTTTGTCGGGCGGCAGAGCAGTCCTGCCGGGGCAGAGTGGTCGACGAGGGGAGAGCCAAGCGGCAGAAAGGTGCGCCGGGGCGGCAGAGCACTTCTAAGTGGTTTTGGTTGCTTTTTCCGTAAGCTAAAACAAGCACAAATGATATAAGACGAAATAAAAATATTTTAAACAAGAAAACACAACGCAAATCCCTGGCAACGGTGCCAAAAACTTGATGTGTCTCGCGACTACTAGTTTTAAATTTATAACACGATTACCAAATAAGCTAAGAACACATAGGCAAGTATGACCCTTTCGTTTGTAGCTAGCTTTTTATGGTAAGCTGATGTCGTTCACTAGGATTTGGGTGTTTTCAATTGTGTAGAATCTAAGTATCAATAAGCACGAAAGTGGTAAAATGGTTGTCACGTCTCAAAATACCATATAAGCAACAACTAATACAGAAATGATAATGATGCGAATTTAACAAGAAAGCAATCAAATAATTAGAACAACTTGTTTGGAACTAGTGAATATTTCAATGGATTGTTTGGGATGTTGGTTAAACAAATAACAAGGTACACAAAATCTAAGGAATACAATTCTAATCAAATGGTCATGTCATGAAATTGCATACAAATGGTTTATAACAACGCACCCTTTCGACCTATGAACGTTAGTATAAAACCAAGTAGTTACGCACTTTTTGTGAGAATATAAATTTTTATAAAGTTGGGGGTAAGGGGTTGGGGGATGGGGGGGATTAGAGGGTGTGCCTCATTTGTTCATAAGAGTCCTTTCGACCTATACTCTTGAATCAATCGTTACTAGTCTTTTTAGCTTTTTTATTCATATGTGTCAAGTATGAAATATCAACATATTCGTGCACTAATATATTGAAACAAATCCTAAGATGAAATCCTTTTGACCTATAGATCAAATCATGATTCATCAACAAGATAATTAGACAAGTATTGATCAAAGCAAACTCCTAAGCAAATCTATATTCAAACATACTAAGAGTCCAAACAATCCATATCAATAATTCACATGGTTCTAAACAAGTAATATAAAACTACTCCATAATCATATTAATCAAATACCAAGATCCAACATAAATATAAGACATAAACATTCTAAAATATAAAATAAAGTTACACAAAATAAGATTACAATAAGTAAAGAGGAAGGATTAAAGCAACCTTCAAGCCTCCAATCGACTATACGCCTCTAAATAACCCGGAAAATTATATCAAAGCATCTTCTTCAGCCCTTGAATAATCTTCACAAATTTGGGAAAGGTTTCTAGTCTTTTAGGTTAGATATGGTGGAGGAAATTCAGATTTGGATGAAGGGGGTGGAATAACTATGTGAAACAAATGCATATGGCCTCTATTTATACTAGAAAGCTCCCTTGGCCTCCAAGCATAAGTATTGGGCACAAAGTATCATGAATCTTCCAGAATTTTGAGTTATGATGGGACTTGATCAGACTTGAGGCGGTTGTCACAGAAATTGGTGAGTTAATGAAACTTGGAAAAGTTAGCGGAGCCTATGCCGGGCGGCACGGGACTCTGCCAGGCGGCACTACTCCTGCCGGGTGGCACAATGGATTGACGTCTAGCACACTGTTCATAGGCAACAAGGGGTTAACTTCATTTTGTAGATTTTTCTCTTATCTTCGTGTGGCCGCTTGAATCAAGTCAATCCGAGTTCGTATGCTCAAGTTATGGCCAAAAATGGGTTAAGGTAGTGCAGTCGTGCAAACAACTCTAAACCTTCCAATAATATCTCGTTTAAGCATACCCGAGGAACTCGGACTTGTCGTGGGTCTTTATTCTTCCAACTTATCTTCAATTTTACTTTATCTCAGGGACTAGACGCTTGTATGGTTGACGCTTTTGATCTTTGAAATCTTCCCGAAGCTTGTTCTTGATGCGGTATCTTCGTACTTGTACTATAAAACTTTCTACCTTCTTTTCAAGCCTTCTTCTTTTCTTGCTTCTCATGTACTTGGCTAAAAATAGACTTGCAAACACACTTTGGTACAATTAAGTAGCAAAAGCATATAAAAATAACGAAATAACATGTAAAAAAGTCCGGATAACTCTCCTAAGAATATACTCAATTTCAGCGTCATCACAACGCAAAGCATATTTTTTAAAAGGCATATACAATGCAAATAATAGTTTTTAGATTTGTTTTTGTTCCGAGTGATTAGCTAAGCAACTATTTGTTTCATTGATAATTCTTTGTCAATAATACAAGATGATAAAGTGTTATTTTATACACTTTTTAGGGGTCATTTAACCCCTTAAATCATGCAAATATGCCCTAAATACATGCTTAAATGTTTCTTTTAGTGTTTTTAGCATTTGTATGGCATTTAGAGGAAATACATGTGACTTGGACTTAATTTGAGAAGAAACAAGACAAGATTACAACTTTACTCGAAGATACTCAAGTTTTGGTTTACAGCGCCTGGAGATTGCGTCAACATTTCTCGTGACGCTGTCAGAACACTCAAGGGACGACATCAAGATCCTTTCTGACGCTGTCAATGTAACCGACTCAGAAGAAGGCCAAAGAAGATTCGCGGGCCGACGTCACAATTAACAAGTGACGTCGTCATGACTTTTTTCCTATATACAAACCCTAGTTTTTGTGTTTTAAGAGTGGAATTCATGAGGAATACTTAGGGAATGATTTTATTCATAGTTTCAGCCGTTTTTAGGGTTTTATAGCCCTATTGTATCCACCATTACTCCATGTTTTGTTAAAGTGAAGTTTTTCTATCGTTTAATCTTTTGATATGTCTATGTATTGTTTGATTAATTATTCTTCGCTTTCAATTAATATGTTAGGCTAAATTTATTAGTGTTTGCTTATGATTACATAAAAATTAGTTTGTGATTCTTTTACCATTGCTTCTTGTTTATGGTTTGCACGTTAGGCTCTAAAAAACTAGCTTCTTTATTAATTGCGAAGACGTCTAGGGAAACGTGATTATGTAGAAAGGATACATACGCAATAGTCTTCATACTACCTTGCCTTAATAAGGTTGATCACCTTTTAAGTGTTTGAATGCGTGTAATATACTCTTAGGAGCCTTGTAATAGTCGTCATACTACCTTACTTGTACATTGTCTTAATGGAATATTGCATAGAAAGTGGGTTCGTGTAATTCTCTTGTGAATTAGGAAATACTTACACATTACATCGCAAGGGTGACTGGCAATATGATTAGGAAGAGCAATCTAAGGAGTAGTGCATGATTAAGTAAGAATGTTTGTTTACCTATACGAGTTTCCACATAGTTAGATTAGATTAGAATTAGATTAGTAGTTAATTAGTTTAAAACAAACCCCCTTAAAAACCCGAGATTCTACTTGTTTTCAATAAAACCATAAAAATACAAAAATAATCTTCTCTCAACCTTTAGACCTCAGTGACATTCGATTCGAGCCTACCTAAACTATTCCCCTAGAGAACGATCAATCCCCCGTATCTTGCCTATACTACACTATAACGATTAGGTACACTGCCTAGGGGATTATAAAACTTTGGCGTTACAATCTACCCACATCAGAAACTCAATTGGCTGGTAAAGATTTTGTTAGATTAACACGTATGAATAATATATGCTAATACTAAGGTTAGGAAGAACGAAGAAATTGATATGAAGCTTATCTACGATGATTGCAGTGAGAAGCTTGCTCTCAAAGAACTTTCGACCAAGCTTTTTTGAAGCTTTGATCATGGGTTATTCTGGATCAAATTTTTGTCCGCGCGCCTCATAGAAAACCTTTATATCAAGTTTTCCTGTCTTCCTCGCCCTAATGTTGGTTTTAGATTTCGCATTACCCTAATAAATTGTTTCGTCATCATCATGAAATCTGTGTTGTGCAGAGTTATTGTTTGTCAGAGTTTGCATGATTTTGGTCCAAGGTGAGCGCTTCCATTTTCAGATTCTGATTTTGCCCTCTTTACCTCATTCAAATTCAAGGAGTAATCGGTGCATTTATTGCAGCGCATGAAATCAAGGGCATGAAATGTGGCAGAGATATGATGCCTAGTGGTCAGTTGAAAAAGAGAACTGTAGAATATTAGGGACGAAGCTCCTGGTCCAAAATCTATTCACAAACACGTCGTTAAACTGAATTGGTGTTGTTGTCTATCCCTTAAAACTTTTAATGAAATTAAATTATATAATACTAAACTATTTTTAAAAATCTAAAAAAAATTACCTAAAATACTTTGCACTAAAACTATCCTAAGAAAAATACGAAACCCGAATTTCAGCTTATAAATAAGCTCAAAATAAGCTCAAACGAGCTTATAACTAAAAGGGGGCAAACTCCCTTATATATCCAACAGTGAACCCAATGAGGGGTCTACCGAAAAGACACAAGGGCACAGCGTAGAAAAGAGTGTGTATAAAGGAGGGTTGATGAGAGTAGAGACCCGGGTTCGAGTCTTGCTCACCCGGGTTTCCTCTTATCCCCATTTTTTAAAAAAAAAACTTTTACACAAACTTATAGAACACCTTGAGCTTATAAATTTTTATAACTACGACTTTTTGAGAAAAGCTAAAAATAAGCTGAAAAAGGGCTTTTTGTTTGGCAGTAGCTTAAATTGAGCTAAGGCTTAAATGGCTTTTTCTTGGTGACTCTTATGAACTATTAAGCTAACATTTGAACAAATAAGCTTAAAGGAATTATCTAACCCTACCTAAATAAGCACTTATGAACTAAATTCTACAACTAAATAAGCTGGAAAGGGCTAAAGAAAAGTGACAGTTTGCACTTTTTTACACTAAGTGTAGCAGTTCCCTAACAATGCATAATGTAAAGCACGTTTTTACATAAAATATAGCTAAAGCAAAATGCAAATAAGCAAAAACAAACCAATCACTAGCACCTAATATGCAAATATAATAAAAAATAAGCCAAGAAAACAGACTAGAAATCAATGAAAAGCCAAATAAGCCATTTGGCCAGGACTGCTTAGCCAAACAGCTCAAAGGGGGACCTTTGAGCTTATAAATAAGTCACCTAGGGGGTTCCTATGGCTATGAGGCTTATAGGGGTTTTAGATTACAGCAACTTATGGACAACCCCCACCCCCAAAAAGAAACAAGAAATTAGAAAGCAAAAGAGCAAACAAAAAATGCTGAGAAAAGTGCAGTTTGCACCAGGGGAGATCCTTAAGCTAAACAGCCTATAAGGGGGTCTTTGAGCTTATTTTTAAGACACTAATTGGAACATTATAGGCACTTCGTAAGGCCTTAAAACCTATTAAAAGCATTATCCTTAGAGTGCTACAAAGAATAAATCAATTAAGGAAAGAGTGAGAAAAGAAAAGTTATGCTAAGAAAAAGCTTCATCACTCTATAAGCTGATTTTTTTTACTTTTCTTAAAGACAAATAGCAAACTGCAGGCCTTCTTTTAGTTAACTAAATAAGATGTAAAATGATTTTTAAGCTAAAACAGATTGAATTGTTTCTAATGAGGCTTGTAAACCAAAAATCAAGCATTAACTCTAAAGGGAGCTTATGAAACTAAGCTGCTGAACTAAGGACAATTAAAAGCAAGAGAAAAAAAAAAACTCAGGCATTTTTATCCTAGGTACATAAAACTAATTATACTTAAATCCTACTGCAGTTATGTGCTTCCTAAAAGGGAGTAAGAACAAGACTTTAAAAGGCTTTAATCCAAGGGTTTGATATAAAACATTTAAACGGAAAATAGTTCCACAAGTTTATACAATTTGCACAAAATAAACTTAAAATTACTTTTTAACATGAAGAAAATCTAAAAGAAACTGATTAAAACTCTGATAAAATGAGCTAGGCAAAATGGTTATAAATTCCATTGGTCCCTAACAACCCAATTTTGACACCATTTTGGGATCTTGACCCAAACACTCCCTTAAAAGTGGTTTTTTTGCATTTTAGGCTCAAACCAATGGCAAGTTGCATCAAACTAAAAGTACAAATAGGCATATTCTAAGACTCATAAGCACAATTAGGTTCAAAATAATGCACTGGATTAGCTGGGTTTTAAATAAGCAGTTTTATATGACAACTTTTGCATAAAAAAACAACTTTCATTAAATAATAGATTACAAAGACTATTAGAAAAATTAAATTACAAAAAAGATAAATATAAAGACTAAAAACATAACATTAAAAAACATATCAAAATTACATTAATCTACTCCTATATCTAGTTAACTTCCACTGTTCATCTCTCTTCTTCTTTTTATATGCTGCCAAGGGTGTCTTTCAAGCTGTGTTTCTGTATGATGTAGAGGAAAACACAAAAGTCAGTACCAAGCCTTCCATTTTTCTTGGTCTCCAATCTATTTAATCAAAACCCTGGAATTTCGTGTAGCCAATGTAAACCCATGGGATTGCAGAAGTGGCGAAAGAGCCCATTGTGGGTGGTGTGGGTAAGTGTTGGTGATGGTTTTGGGACAGATTTGAAGGGTGTTTTCGAGGTGTTGATGGAAGATAGGGGGTGAGGTTGTTTTTTTTGGCGCGTTATAAATTATGGGGGTTACGGGTTTATGTCTGTTTACTGGTTTAAATTTGGGCAGGGGATGAGTTTTGGGGGGGGGTGGTTAGCAATGTTATTCCCTAAGAGTATATGAGTTTGTTGGCCAAAAGATCTAGTCCTTTAGTGGGGTGTTTAATAAGTTCTCAAGGGTTTAGGCAGTTTTAGTCTAGAAGAGTTATAATAAGACTTTTTCACAACCACACGTCCTTGTGGCATAACAACGTTAGGGCTATGGGCTTGTGGGCTTATATTGGCAAAATGGGCCCGTTAGGTTTAATAAAGGAATTTGGGCTTTTGTATATAAGTGGGCTGACCCGGGCCCACTAGGTGGGTACGGTTCGACCCACTTTAATCATGATAGGGTTTCGGGTTTGGTTTTCCGCGCTCTTTCTATAGTCGTACCCGGGGTTGATTTTGCGACTTCGCTGTGGACTTCCATTAAATGCACAAACGTTGTCGAGTCGATCCGGAAATTTTTCTGTGGTTTTAGCTCCCGTTCTCAATCTTTTGAACCCTCTGTCTCAGTTTGGCCTTAGTTTTTTCGCGCTCTTTCTAAATCCGTGCTCAGTTTTGTCCGGTTTAGCTTTGTTTTTGTCCTTTAGTGAATATCCGGTACCTGCACAGCATAAACACAAAAACAGGCATATTTATGGCATTTTATGTGCGTTTTTGGTCGTATAGGGTCGATTTTAAAGGTAAAAGGGATGTGTAATTACACACATACCAATTGTAAAACTTTTGTGTTACAATCCGCGCACATCAAAGTTTTTGGCGTCGCTATCGAGGAATAGTCTAGGTTTTGAATTCTATCTAGCTTAGGTCTACTCAGAAGATTCCTATCAAGTGACATTTTTCTTTTCTTTTTAATTAGCTTTCTTTGTGCATTTGTTTGTAATTTTATTTTTAAATAACAATGTTTTCATAATGGATAACGCCAACCCACCATCGCCACCTAAGCCACCAATTTCATTAATCACAAAAAAAATTTATAAGCTTAATTTATTTCTTAAATCATTAAATTTAGTTCCATCATCATCTAATATACAATTTATTTGTACAAAAGAAAATGATGGAGACATAATGTTTGTTGAATTAATTAAGAAGTATGATGGTTTTAGTGAAGAAGAGTTAGAAGAAGACGATAATGTAATAACAGGAGAGGAATTAGGAGCAGAGTACTTTGACAAATTTCTAACTAGAAGCGAATTAGTATATCATAAGTACTTAATGTGTGCCCCGATTTCGTCTTTGTTCTTGAGAAACCCCATCATTGTAGGAGGAAGTCCTTCGAACCTTAAAATACCATGCAACATAGGACATGTACATGTGGGGAAGGCCTACATAGATCTCAATTCCCCTATAAACATCATGACTCGTATGCAATACAATTGGATCATGAGAAAACAGCTTGAACCTAGGGAAGATCCTGAGAGCCTTAGAGGAATAAGTAATTTCACAGGAAGAGTTAGAGGGATGCATATCTTTGTAGGAAATTTCACATATGTTTTGGATTTCGTGATTGTTGAGGATATTAGTTAAGCTATAGACCATAGATTATCACAAGTAGTACTCAGAAAGCCTTTTTTGAACTATCCAACATGACTTATGATTTATCATTAGGAATAGTGAAATTCATAAATGGAGCTGATGAAATTGCATATAAGATGCCCCATAAGATAGAGCAGTTTGAAATGTTGTCGGATATGGAAAAGGAGCATAAACAATCGGTCTACTTTAGGAATGAGGATGATAAGAGAAGAGAAGTAGATTATGTGATGAATAAGATATTAGGGTTCTATAAAGAATGTTTAGAGTTAGGATCCGAATACCTAACTGGACTTGAAGGAAGTGGTAGTGGTAATAGTGCGAGTGAATGTGATAATCGGTAAACTTTCTTGGGTCTTAAGTATTATAAAATATTATAATTATGTCAGAGTCTTTCGATTTTGTCAGTTTTCTTGGGGAAAGCTAGAAAGTTGACTTCGGTTGACTTAATTTGTTAAGAACGGTTACGGTTTAACCGAGTGTTGAGAGAGTCTTGAGTTTCGTAAGTGAATCACTTTTGATTCATCTTCCCGTGTCAGAGTATTTATGTTGTCATTTTGATGCGTTCCGGGAAGTTTTCTCGCGTTCTGCGAAAATCGTCACGCAACGCGTACCGGCACGACAATTAAGTAGAAAACGGGTTTAATAATCGTGGATGAATTTAACAAACTTATTTGATAAGTAATTTCGTAATTTGAAGTAACGTTCGTCTTATGCGTAAATCGTGGAAATATGATTTAAAAGTTATTAGAAAACGGGCATTTTCGTGAAAATTAAATAAAGACCGTTATGGTCGTTAAAGTGAGATTTGGGGGAAAAGTATTTAAGTGACAAGATGTATTTTTGAAGTCGAGAAACTTTTAAACTTGTGAGAAAGGTTTTGGTTTGATTTGAAGTAACCTTGCGTTTTGGTCCCGACAAGTCCGTTAAATGTCCAAAATGAATTTTGGGGGAGTTTAAGTTGGAAGTATGTCGTGTAAATAACCTAGGTTCATGGAAAAGTGTTTTTAATTCAATAAAAATACTAAGGAACTTTGGGTAACGTTTTAAAATGATGAATTTTGAGTTTTAAGTGAACCCGACACGAAAAAAAGCAATCTCGAGCCCCTAAGATCCTATGGTCGGGTATGGGACAAAAGGGGAGACAACAAGGCAAATTTTTAGCTAACTTGTCCTAGTATGGGTACATATCATTTTGTCATAAACTCAAACATGCATTTCACACTTTCAAAAATCAAACAAACCAAAAATTTATCATCTCTCTTTCTCTCCCATTTTTGGACGCAAACCACACGAGTCAAGACACAGTTTTTTAAAGATTTAACAAGAACACGGGGTTAAGAAACACTATCGGGTTGATATTTAGTAGTCTTGGGTTATTTCATCTCGCTTTTCAAAACCCTAAATTGTAAGTTATCTAAAATATTTTTTAGTTGTACTTTTATGTTTCTTATGGTGTCTAAATGTTAGTTGTACAAGTTGATCGTCGTAAAAATCAAAACTTGAAAACGAAACGGATTGATTAAAGGGGTGTTTGTTGTGCCGTGTCCAAAGAAAAAGGGGCAAGGAGTGGTCATTTTAATATCGTGGTTGTGATGGTAAAATAATATGTGTTAAAAAGTATTTATTTTGAAACCTAGCTTAAAAATAAGCTTAGTTAAGGTTTATTTGATTATTTTGGGCTTATTGTTTGTTTCGGCCCAACAAGAAAGAAAAAGGTTAATGGGCTTGGCCCATTAGCTTGGTTTTAACTTATTACTTTGGGCTTATTTTTGGCTTATAGCTTATTAATTTCGGCTTATAACGGGCTTATGGTTTAATTTAGATTTTGGCTTATATTCAAGCTTATGGCTTATTTGTTTTGGCTTATATTTGGGTTCGACTTATTGGTTCGGCTTATACATGGCTTGTTTTGGTTTTGGCTTATATTTAAGCTTATAGCTTATTTATGTTTCGGCTTCTGGCTTATTGGGCTTCGGCTCATATTTGGACTTGTGAATTATTTTAGACTCGGCTTATATGTTGGACTTATATAAAGGTTGTGGACTTTGTTTTAACTATCGAGCTAATATTGGATCTCTTAATGGGTCTTAAGGCCCAATGACAAATAAAAAGGGCTAGTGGACTTGAATTGGACTTAAAATGATTACAAGGCAACTGGATAAGTGGTAATGGACTAACGTTGGGCTTTCAGGCCTAATAGGTAAAAACTTGTTAATATGGACCACTAAAATGGATAAATCGGTTAACAAGTAGTGTCGAAAGTGGAAAATGGTTAAATTGGTCAAACTTTAGTCAAGATTGAGGGATCGCTTAGAAAATATGGACTTTTGGCATGTTGTCGGAATTTTTGGAAAATTATGGAATGTATTGAAATATAAGGTTTGGAAACCTTGGAAACCTTTTACAAATAAACAGGTCATGTCAGAATTTTGTGAAAAATATCACACTTAGAAAATAATGTGGAATATATATTTTGTGTTGATTCAACTAAAGGACAGAGATGACTTTTGTAAACGTTAAGTGTTAAGGTTAAACGATTGAACATGGACGTACTAAGATGTTGAGATTCATATTTACCCCTTAGCCCGATAAAAAGATGAAAATAATAATAAAATATTATTATTTTATTTAAAGTGTCATATACTTATATATATATTTTAATTATATATATCGTATCGATTACGGAGATGTTAATTCATTTATTTTCGATCTTTGAACTCTTACTAAATTCTCGTCAGATTCTCTGGATTGTTTGGTCAACTGTCTCGTTTTAACGATTGGAGAGGTTGTGAGTAGATTGTAGATATGTTACACTTAGCCCAAGTGCATCGAGTTGTTTTACATAATTGCCACACAACCATGATACCAAGATGTTTTGTAATGAGAATAAAGGTTCTGTAACGAGAGTACGGATTTTGAAATGAGAATAAAGGATTTTGTAGTAAGGATAAGGGTTAGTAATAAGGGTAAGAATTTGGTGTGAGTAAAGACGAACGCTTGTACAATAAGGAAATTTGTACAATAAATATTAATAGGGTGAAATTAATGATTAAGTCATGGCCGGGTACCGTTGTGCGTTGTAGAGATTATTTGGTTCGTTGTGTAGAGATTATTTGGTTCGTTGTGTAGAGATTATTTGTGCGTTGTATGGAGATTATCTGTGCGGTTATTATCATCTATCGAGGTGAGTTCTCGTAGCCCCACTTTTAAATCTTTTCTATTGGGGGAAAATGATACTCAAATGTGTTTTGAACTGTTTTTCTGAACTGTGCGAAATGTGGTTTTGTTTTGGAGACAATTATATGCTTATGATTGCTATGTGAATATTATGTGGTATGATTGTTCCTGCCTGCATCGAGGTGCATGGAAATGAGTATGATTAGCATGGATTTGCTATGTCTTGTGAAGGGTCTGCCCTATTGTAAATGCTCTAGCTGGTAGGCTTTTAGGTTCGTATGACCTCAGGGTTGTGACCCCAAGAGCGGTGGTACACGCTAATGATAAGACTAGCAGGGATGCTAGGTCTTGGTACATGATTAGCGGGGATGCTAAGTATTGGGTTTGTGATTGTTTTGCATATATTCACTGTGATATTGCACAATTGTCCAACTGTTTGAAATATTGGTACAATGACTGGGTTTCCTTCAAACCTACGAGCTCACCAATATTATTGTTGACTTTTTTGAGTATCATTTTTAGGTGTGTGTTGATAAAGGTAAATGGATGGTTTTGGATATTAAAGACATGCACCCTTAGGGATTTGGGATTTAAGACTAAGGTCTTACTTGTCAAGATTGAAACATGAAACCTTTGTAAACTTAATCTTTTGTAAACTTCAGATGGTATGATCTTGTATCTTGTGCAATGTGAATCATTACTGTGGAAACTAGAAGAAGGGGGGTTAAATAGTTAACAAGTTGGTTTTACGTTTTAAAAGTTTTCTTTCAAAATATTTATATTCGAGTTATATGTTCAACCAATCCACAATTTGAACAAACAATATAACAATCTAAACTAAATCTAAATAACAATGACAATAATATAAAGAGATAAGGAAAGGAACAATCAAACAAAGATGCCAAGATTTTATAGTGGTTCGGCTACGAAGCACCTCTTCGCCCTACTCCACTCCTCGAGTATCCTACTAGAGATTTCACTATGTCAACAAGCTCCTTTTAGGCAAAGAAAACCGTTTATACGTCGCTTACGTTGTTTTCCGTCACTAAGCTAAATGTCGAGTCCTAATCTTAGCTAGAACCAATCTACCACTTCACAAGATATACACAATCATAAGATCTACACTATTGGATTTACACACAATCCAAATCATAGTAATACACAAGATAATTACAATAGCGATTTGGTACTTAGAATAAGGGATGAGAGATCACTAAATAACACTTCGTTTCTTGGTGAATACAAATATTCTTCTCTTGCACTTGATAGAAGAATGAGAGAGGTGAGATGAGATTAGATCACTTAAAACAAGATCTAAGAATGTTAGTGATCAAGATATTTTATAGAGAGAAAGAAGGTTTTTAGAGAGAGAAAGTTATCAGAAAAATTCGTGCTAAGAGGAATGATTTTCTGCTAGGAATAGAGCAGTATTTATAGGCAGCAAAACCCAACGGTCACTGGGGGTGGTCCTGGCGGTCCCAGATATATCTGGGGGCCGCCAGGCCTATAAGGGGGTCGCCCAGTAGACTATGCTCTTGTTTTTGTCTTTTTGTGGGGAAGCTTGTATCTGGTATGGAAGCTTCCATTTTGGGGAGGAAAACCAGATTAAAATTTTATTATTTAAATAAACCATTTTCTTTTAAAAAAATATTTATGTATTTTTATTTTGTAAAAATACTTTTGTGAAAATGTAATGGTTAAGTGATTAATCTTAGAAATGGAATTTTACGATTAATAATTTGTAAACGTTTATTTTTGTTGTAAACGTTTTTACATTTTGTTATTATCAAAACGTTGAGAGGTCGAAAAATATAAATAACATTTTTAGACATTATTTGTATTTACAATCTCCTCCTTTTTGGTGATTACAAAATATAAACTCATTTTGTATAAAATTAAAAGTTTCAAATTATTAATGAGTTTTCATTCCATTTCTCCTCCTTTTTGTCGAATTCAAAAAGGATGATCGTCGAGTAGTTGTAGAGAGAAAGAAGTCGACGATATCAAGACTCCCCCTTGATGTATGCTCCCCCTCATTTTGAGGCACCAAGGGATCGATCTAACGAAAATTGTTTGCTATAAAACAAAGTTATAAGTACAAGCGCAAGACAAATATCCTTTAAACATAACACCATAGCAATACATGCAATTTAACCACAAAGTAATTTCATTCAACACATAATAGATCAATACCGTAGTGGTATGATCATTACAAGACAAAGTAAACATATATTAAGGCATAAAACATAGACTAGTAAGTTCTTGAATGATAGTAGATGCCATAATCAAAAGATGGATGTTCTATTATTAGAGTAGATTAATCACGTGAAAATGATTAACTAAAGAGAGAAAATGGTGAGGTTGGTGAAGCATTGTCACACCCCTAAAATATCAGAGTATAATGGCAACCGAGGGCGTGTGACTTCATGAATATCATACTTCTAAGCAATACATAACGACCTCTATATGAGACGTTTAAGAAAATTTATCACTTGTATTAGGAAATAATAAATTGTTTCATCATTTTGTGGAAGCATGTTTAGTAATCAATAAAGAAGAATGACATTCAACAAACAATTTTTCACGAAGGATAACATCATTTGATGTTAAAAGTAATATCGGTATTGGATCCATCGCAACTTCCTAAATAACAATCTCTACCAACTCTATGCTGACGATCTCACATCGGAGGGATGCATCGACATAAGATCGATGTTCTCATAAGAAATCGTAATCACTCAAAAGGTAGATCAACGTTGGGAATCGAATGATATCTCAGAATGTTCTTGAAAGCTCTAGAGGGGTAGGATTGTTACAAAAGGCACATCACACATGCAGTTCAAGGGAATACCCTCTGGACTCGCTGGATTGGGACTAAGATTCCTCACACACAGACATTATTACTTCCTTTCAATTCCGTTGCCGCAATAGTGTCAAGATGCTCATCCCCCCCATACTAAAGAGTTAACCGGGCTCCTTGGATTGGTAAGACGGTGTGAGTGCAATGGTATCAGTCATCGTCATCATCATAGCAAAAATTGAATCTTCCAATATCGATCTTAGACGCTTGCCCCGTTTCTTACTGCAATTCGCCTTTTCTTCTTCCTTCTTCTTTTGTATAGCTTAACCAAAACCAAATCACATAAGGTTGTCATTCTTCCATAAGCTTATTAAGAATCTGAGAAGCTCCATTTGTGGGATTGATAAACTCATTTTTGGGAATTAAGAACTCATTTAAGGAATGAAGATTGATGAATGACGTATATTGGCGGGGGTTAAAATTGGTCAGAACCAAAAGAATTTTAATCCATAGCAAGAATTTGCTTATGATAATATTCTTCATTCATTGTTGACATTTGGTACGTTATCATGAGGCCCCCCGTAATTTCACAACAAAATTATTGTTGTGGAATATCATGAAAAAATTAGCCGGGAAATTAAAGTCTTGATTGTAACTTGGTTCGATAGATAAACGAACATTAGGTGTACAATAGTGACCAAACGGGCAATCGTTCCTATGCAAAATTCACAAGAATAAGATAGGAGGTATTGTAGAGGTGGTTAAAAACGTTAGAGAATCATCATCAAAATTAGGTTTATAATCAAAATGAATGAATTCTCACCTTCCGGACAAGATGTCGTGAACACATAGTAAAGTCTAGGGAACTCAATTACGGTTTGAATGTGCATTGTTCCGATTTAAGGAGATAATCGAATGCGGAGGATAGATATAACCATAATGAGTACCTTATCCCACAGACTTAAAAGTGCATTCGTTGACACGAAAAGATATTGTTAAAACGAATCACCACGCTCATGTACAACAACTGTGTTAATTTGTGGAGGACTTTTGAAGAATTTACACCGGGGCCTTTTTGACAACGAAATGGCCTTCTTGATTGACAAAGTTAGATATCGTCATGATGACTTGGAAGTGACCTTGGAAGTCTTGTAAAACTTCCTCCAATGTCTTTTCTTTCGTATTAGACACATGTCGAGAATATAGACCAGAAATCGGTCTCTACAATCCGAGACAAAAATTTTTCAATTTTAAGGGTCCTTAGACAAGTCGGTATGGGAACAAGAATTTGGTCACTCAAGACTCCTTTTTGGACAACCCCAGTCTTTGTGTGGCAAATTTCCAACAAGACAACACTCTTTAATTCGCGTATAGGTGAGTTAAAACGACGATCGGAGGTGGATGCCGATAAGAATTAAACAATAGAGGGTTAAGAAAAAGTATAAATTATAGGAAGAAGAAGAAAAAGAAGATTGTTTTTTTGGGCTTTTCGAATTTTTTAAGCAACAATATTTATTAATAACGACAAAATGAAGATAAGACCACCTTCAACCAATAATCAAGCTTGTTTCACGGTAGCACTTTTAAAAAGACAAACGCACAAAGAGCAGGAGGAGCGGGAAAGCGCGCAGCAATTAAAAAACCTTCTCCTTTCGGATCGTAGTTCCTCGTAACAACCCCCAAAAACCCTCTTATAGCTTGTTTATCAATTAAAGGTGACCGTATTTCACAAGTACACAAATGCAAGTTTAAATCGTTTTGTCAGGAACTTTTTATATAATGCTCCAGTGAAAGCATTATATGATGATGATTTTTAATTATAATTAAGGATAATGTTTTTATATTTTTTAATTTTTTTATATTATACTAAATCTAAAACAATAAAATAGAAAAATATTTTTTTTGTTTTATATTTTTATAAATAAAAGAAAAAATATTCACAAAACAAAAAACTAACTTCACGAGGTAAGGGTCTTCAAACACTAATCTTAAACAAACCAAAATCGTATCACAACCTCCCCGGCAGCGACGCCAAAATTTGATTGAAAGATAAACGTACACCTTACAATGGATAATAAAATATAATACAAATATATATAGTAATTATAATTTAAAAACAAATCAATGAAACCGAGAGTATATAATAAAATCCCCGGGTCGTTTATCCCCCACGAGCTGTGCCTGGAATCGATACATCGAAATTGGAGTTTGAATAGATAATGATTTGGGAGTGTAGAAAGCTAAATTAAATCAATAACAAGCATAAACGCTTGAGAAAAACCTAAAAAAAAAATGAAAGCTTAATGACTTAAATCCTAAAACGGCAAACGAAAAACGAGGTCAAAAACCAAAATTTTGCAAATTAAACCCTAAAACAAATTTAAAAAAAGCGCTAAAAATAGCTTCAAAATGACAATAATGAAGTTTAGAAAAAAAACTAACCTGAAAACGAGGTCGTTTGACCCAAAAACGAGTCAAGGACAAGAGCCCGTAACCCGAGGACCTGCCGTTTCTTTAAAAATCAAAAGTTTACAAAAATGACCCTACGAAAGTTTTTCTATTTTTCCTACGTAAAATATGATTAAAGAAAATTTCCTAAAAAAGAAAAATATTTTTTTGATAATTTTTGTATTTTTTATGAATTTTTAAAACTTTTAATGAAATTAAATTATAAAAAATACTAAACTATTTTTAAAAATTCTAAAAAAATTACCTAAAATACTTTGCACTAAAACTATCCTAAGAAAAATACGAAACCCGAATTTCAGCTTATAAATAAGCTCAAAATAAGCTCAAACGAGCTTATAACTAAAAGGGGCAAAACTCCCTTATATATCCAAGTGCCCAAGGGTCTTACAGAAAAGACCCAAGGGCACAGCGGTAAGAGAGTGTGTATAAAGGAGGGTTGATGAGAGTAGAGACCCGGGTTCGAGTCTTGCTCACCCGGGTTTCCTCTTATCCCCTTTTTTTAAAAAAAAAACTTTTACACAAACTTATAGAACACCTTGAGCTTATAAATTTTTATAACTACGACTTTTTGAGAAAAGCTAAAAATAAGCTGAAAAAGGGCTTTTTGTTTGGCAGTAGCTTAAATTGAGCTAAGGCTTAAATGGCTTTTTCTTGGTGACTCTTATGAACTATTAAGCTAACATTTGAACAAATAAGCTTAAAGGAATTATCTAACCCTACCTAAATAAGCACTTATGAACTAAATTCTACAACTAAATAAGCTGGAAAGGGCTAAAGAAAAGTGACAGTTTGCACTTTTTTACACTAAGTGCCTAAAATGCAAAATGTTAAGCACTTTTTACACAAATAAGCTAAAGCAAAATGCAAATAAGCAAAAACAAACCAATCACTAGCACCTAATATGCAAATATAATCAAAAATAAGCCAAGAAAACAGACTAAAAATCAATGAAAAGCCAAATAAGCCATTTGGCCAGGACTGCTTAGCCAAACAGCTCAAAGGGGGACCTTTGAGCTTATAAATAAGTCACCTAGGGGGTTCCTATGGCTATGAGGCTTATAGGGGTTTAGATTACAGCTTATGGACTTCCTGAAAAGGCAAGAAACAAAGAAATTGGAAAGCAAAAGAGCAAACAAAAAATGCTGAGAAAAGTGCAGTTTGTACCAAGGGAGATCCTTAAGCTAAACAGCCTATAAGGGGGTCTTTGAGCTTATTTTTAAGACACTAATTGGGAACTTATGGACTCAAGGCCTAAACCTATGAAAAGCTTATCCTAAGTGCTACAAGAATAAGCAATTAGGAAAGAGTTTGAAAGAAAGTTATGCTAAGAAAAAGCTTCATCACTCTATAAGTTGATTTTTTTTTACTTTTCTTAAAGACAAATAGCAAACTGCAGGCCTTCTTTGAGTTAACTAAATAAGATGTAAAATGCTTTTTAAGCTAAAACAGATTGAATTGGCTTCTAATGAGCTTGTAAACCAAAAATCAAACATTAACTCTAAAGGGAGCTTATGAATCTAAGCTGCTGAACTAAGGACAATTAAAAGGCAAGAAAAAAAACTCAGGCATTTTTATTCTAGGTAAATAAAACTAATTATACTTAAATCCTACTGCATTATGGCTCTAAAAGGGAGTAAGAACAAGACTTAAAAAGGCTTTAATCCAAGGGTTTGATATAAAACATTTAAAAGGAAAACAGTTCCACGGGTTTATACAATTTGCACAAAATAACTTAAAATTACTTTTTAACTGAAGAAACTAAAAGAAAACTGATTAACTCTGATAAAATGAGCTAGGCAAAGCTGGTTTAATTGCCAATATGGTCTAACAACCATTTTTGACCCATTTTGGATCTTGACCCAAACACTCCCTTAAAAATAAGCACTGGATTAAGCTGGGTTTAAATAAGCAGTTATATGACAAATTTTGCATAAAAAAACTAACTTTCATTAATTTGAAGATTACAAAGACTTGGAAAAATGTAAATGACAGATAAATATAAAGACTAAAAACATAACATTAAAAACATTCAAAATTACATTAATCTACTCCTATATCTAGTTAACTTCTACTGTTCATCTCTCTTCTTCTTTTTATATGCTGCCAAGGGTGTCTTCAAGCTGTGTTTGTGATGTGAGAGGAAAACACAAAAGCAATCCAAGCCTTCCATTTTTTCTTGGTCTCCAATCTATTTAATCAAAACCCTTGATTTCGTGTAGCCAATGGTAAACCATGGGATTGCCATAGTGGCAATGAGCCCATGTGGGGGGTGGGGTAAGTGTTGGTGATGGGTTTGGACGGATTTGAAGGGTGTTTCGAGGTGTTGATGGTGACAGAGGTGGGGTTGTGTTTTTGGCGGGAAAATTTGGGGGTTAGGGTTTATGTCTGTTTTGGTTTAATTTGGGGCAGGGAAACAGATTACCATCTAGCATTTTTTTATGTAAATAGAAGCAGCAGAAACAAGACAATAAGCACTTGGCTTAGGCAAATCACAAATGGCAGTTAAAGCATTCACAGGACAAATTTTTGCACAACAATTTTAAATTTCATTGAAATATAAGTGTTTACAAAGCTAAAGCTAAAAAATAAAATGACAGAATTTTAAACAAATTAAAACTACTTTTTCTACTACTCCTACTTGCTCCTCTTCTTTGTCTTCTTTCTTTAAATAGGCTGTAAAGCATCCTTGTTTGTGTTATAATGTGTTGTAGCTTGTTGTGTTAGTGTGGAGAGAGGACTCAAAACCTTATCCTGGCCCTTCAATATTTCTTGGTCACCACTCACTTGAATCCTAGCCTTTGATTTCAGTCCCCAATCCATTCAATCCATACCCTTGATCATGCCCTATCCAATGAAATGGTAGGGGATTGCCACAGTGTACATGAGCCATGTGGGGGTGGGGTTTAAGGATGGTGAAGGTTTTGGAGTTTTGGGAACAGTAAACGAGGAGGGGGGGGACAGGGATGGTGAAATAGTGGGGTTGGTTTTGTTGGCGGGAAAAGAGGGGTTAGGGTTATTGTTTGACTGGGTTTTAACTGAAAAGAGGGACAGGGTAATAGTTTGGGGGATGGGCAGGATTGACCCCTCAATTTGTATAGATTTATTTCATGGGTGGTCCTTGTGGTGGTAAACTTTTGGGGACTTGGCAGATTTAGTCCCCAATGGTTATAAGAGTTTTTACAAATTCAGTCCTTTGTGAGGGTTACTTTGAGTTTTAGGCAGAAATGCCCCTTGGGCTTTATAGGGAATTTGGGCCAAGGGTTTCGTTTTGGGCTTTTTATTAACTTGGGCTTTTAATTTCAATAAAGTGGGCTGATCCGGGCCCACTAGGTGGGTACGGGTGGGCTCATTTTTAGAAATTTGGGTTTTCGGGTTTGGTTTTTTTTTTGATTTTCTTTCCAACACCATATCCCGGGGTTGACTTTGACTTCGTCTTGACTTCATCAAATTCTCAAACGTTGTCGAGTCGATCCGGAAATTTCTGTTTTAGCTCCTTTTTCAACCTTTCTGAACCCTTGGCCTCAGTTTTTCGCGCTCTTTCCAAATCCGTGCTCAGTTTTGTCTGGTTTAGCTTTGTTTTTGTCCTTTAGTGAATATCCGGTACCTGCACAGTACAAACACAAAAACAGGCATATATATGGCATTTTATGTGCGTTTTTGGTCGTTTAAGTCCGATTTTAATGGTGAAAAGTATGTGTAATTAAACGCATACCAAAATCCCCCATACTAAGGTATTGCCGTGTCCTCACGCAATGCTATGAAGTAAGCATTTAGAAAACTAAGAATCTCGATCCCCCTCGACTAATAACTTAGAAAAGTAGCTAAGTGTTCATCGAGGAAGTTAAAGACTCATAAGTTTTGAAAATCCCCGTCTTTACCATTTTTTATATATACACCTATTCCTACACATTTTTGACTTTCGTTATTTAATAACTTTAAGGGATCATAAAACAAGATGCATTTCGTATTTAATACTTAAGGGATCATTAGAACAGTGCATTTTATCCGAGAATGCCCCAAAAAGGATAAATTCATCGTTCCCGACTTTTCACTTATTCCAAACCAAGCTTAAAACGAAATCACCGTTAATTATGAGTTAAGATGCTAACACTACTCATATTTGCAATTTGTAAACTTTTCACTCCCGACAATTTATATCTTAAGTGTATGTGCTATTTTGAATTTCAACCATGGATCAATGTTTGCAACATTCTATGTTTCACGTTCCACCTGAGAATAATGAGTTTGAAGGCGAGATCATCCCATGTAGCGACTTTCGTCTCGGCACATCCCAACCTTGCGGTTAAGTGACCAGGCTTTTGACACCCCACAGAGACTAGTATCGGGACTCACGGACCTTAGGTTTCAAAAACTCTCAGGTTTTCCGTAAGCACATAGCTTAT
The DNA here is from genome assembly GCA_026074375.1 of Tanacetum coccineum. Taxonomy (NCBI): domain Eukaryota; kingdom Viridiplantae; phylum Streptophyta; class Magnoliopsida; order Asterales; family Asteraceae; genus Tanacetum; species Tanacetum coccineum. The sequence continues at coordinate 83,847 of BQNB010000701.1, read as the reverse complement.
AAAATATAATAGCCAAAGTTCAAAAGCATATTTGAATTTAACAAAAAAAGATTCCTTTTTTTTTAATTCACACTTAATATTAACTATTTACGCAGTTTTTGTGACCCTGACTTATTAGAAGGCGGGCAACATCGGTTGTGAGCCGGCAAGATGCAGCAAACTTTTATCAGTCTCGGATAATTATTACTATGGGTTTTCTTTAGAAGGCTGTAACATCGGTTGTGAGCCGGCAAGATACAGCAAACTTTTATCAACCCACAGTTTATATTTATTATATTTTTGCATTTTTCATCATTTTTTTTTATTTTTTTTTATTTTTTTTTATTTTTTTTTATTTTTTTTTTATATATATTGGGAAAACGTCTTTTTGAAAAATTCAAGTATAAATTTGAACTAAGTCTAAAGTTTTTGCTATATACTACATAACTTTTTATTATTGCTTTCTATCAAACCACAATTTTTTTTTTCGTACACCCCTTTTTTTATGATATTCGGTTTAAAAAAAAAACAAAACAAACAATCACATTTTGTTATGAATTCGATTCTGATCACAAACTAACAATCACTTTTGGCTCTTGATACCAATTGTAGGATCCCTAGATCATTCCATAGATTAATCACAAGATCAATAGCACAAAAGATTAAACATTAAAGAACTTTTTGATTGAAAGAAACAAGAGTTGCTACAAACCCTAAAGATGAAAAATATTATGGAGTAGCTAACCTAAAAATGAAGAAAAAATGGCTTTATATAGCCTCTCTAGACCTAGTATAGACCGGCCTAGGGCCTTGGCCTTTGGGCTTTGATGGGCTTTTTCATTAATGGCCCGTTTACATAATATTACACGCTTAAACGAGCTAGACTTTTGTCTTGTATCTTCGAGTGACCGAAGCTTCTTTGTTCGGGTCCATTTATGTGAACCTAACAATCTCCCCCTAGATGAGGTCATGAGAAGTTGTTTGAAGCTCACTCGTGCTTGTCTCTTTAGCTCGTTGTTGATAGGGTACTTCACTTGTTGTGCTTTGGTAATTCAATCTTTAACACCTTGATCATGATCTTCAGAACTTGATGTGATGACTTGATCTTGATCTTTGACTTGTTTAAGCTTTACTTCTCTGAATTACTTTGTGATCTTCTTTCACTTTGACTTTGCCATACGCTGATCTTTAGTCTCACATGCTCATATCTGTTGGAATCTGGAAAGCTTTGATGATGTATCTTCTTCTAATCTCCATAACTTTTAGTATTTGAAGAAGACATTGATTTTCAGAGATTGTGCGGAAGCTTTGAATGCAAACTTTCTTGATTTCTTCAGATATGTGAGTAAGGATATGAGCATGTCTTGCATCGGATACTTTGAGTCGTCATTCGCTATGATAGAACAATTTAGTCACCAACAAAAACATTTTGTTATGTAAAATCCACTTAATGTGTTCTAGAAAAACATTTTGTGAACACACAAAGGTTTTATATTTTGAAGGGACCGAGTATAGACGATACTCAATCTGGTCGGTTACATTAACCTCTGATTCCGTGAGGATCAATGATTACAGTATGAATACTGCACCTGTGATCAGATAGATTCATTCAAAGAACCTTCTTGACAGGTTTTCCGGCACGTGACAAGCTAGTTCCTCTAATACCTAAGTATCAGATTCCCTAATGTTCGCCGTTCTCTAGACCAGATGTCCGAAGACTAACACACTATAAGTATTTCTACTAATAGAATGGTAAAGAGTGAGTCAGTACAGTTACTATCTGCTGACTATACCGTACAATTCCTTTTTCAGCGTTTTACTTCTTAATACAATTAAGTACCGTAGAAGGCCTGTGGCAAAAATGATTTGAAAAACATTCGATGTGCTTATAAAATTTGTTTGGGGCACAAACGAAAGTTTAAATCAGAATGCTTCTGATGATGTTTTGAAATATATCCCGAAAGATATGAAGTGCCTTAGGAAATCCAAACTTGTACAAGTACATTTATGGAAATCCACTTCACTAGTGGGCGCAGTCCGAAGACCAGGCATGAGCATTCATACGAATACCCTGTTGTTACAACATCTCTTTCCTTAGCATTCCTTACGATCACTTTTCCGTTCATGAAACAAAAGATTCTTTTTCATTTATCAAGATACGTGTGTACGACACAAATTTTTGGTGTTCAAATGGTGATGAGATGACTCCCGAGTGCATCGAGATCAATAGAAATATACACTGATCGGTCTTGTACACCATTAGAATCGACCTGATGGTTACCACGATGAATTAAAAATATTCAACCAAACATAGTTTGGACATAACATCTCAATTACAAAGTATAGTGGAGGAACATAAGGAATACATGATCAGGCAAGGGGACCTAGCAAGAACTAATAGGATCCAAGTGTCAAAAAGACAAGGACGGAGTCCGCCTGATTTGTACCGGAGCCATACTGCTCAGTCATCTCATCGAATTGAACGTGAAAAGATACCAAGATTGTCGGGTCGCTAGATTGTAGATTCTGTAAACCTTTCTGCACGTGCAATATCCAAATAAAAATTCCAATATCACCTCTTGGTTGTAGATATTCCACGCTTTCTCGCGTCTCATTTGTAGGGTAACAAAGGAAGCACCAAATACCCAAAAAAAAACCAAAAGAAATGTAAAAACAGGCTTCTTATTATGTACACAGCTCGTATAGGGTTGTGTCGTGACGTGTGTGAATACGGGAACAGTTTTGGGGTAACAGGCATGTAGCCACAGCCTTCAGCCAAAGAAAACTACGGTGCCTTTGAAAAGATTACATTGTCCGAGCTGCCTCGACAAGAGTTTGGTTTCGTCTTTCGACAACGCCGTTCTGCTATGGAGTCCTTGGTACTATCTTTTGGTGAAAGATTCCAACGCTTTTCATATAATCATACAAGTCTTGTTAACAATTCATTCCATTGTCGGTGCGGATGAATCTACCGTATTGTTGAACTGGACTTGTATTTGGCTTCAGAAAGTTGATGACAACCGTATGTGTTTCATCATCCTTTGATCTCAAAAACACTTGACCTACGTAAACCTGAGAGTAATCATCGACGATTACCAATATGTATGTTCTCTTCCCATGTACTAGTATTGCACATACCAACGGTCTACAAACAAATCCTATGAAGGGTGTTTTAGAACTCCAAATTGGTGTTTTTCACAGTTATGGTTTTTGTGGTATGCTTTTTGCTCTTTCCCTAATTGACAATGCAGAACAAAGAAGGACTTTTCAAACTGTCAACTAGGAAAGCCTCCGACCAGTCTTATTCTTGCAAGATAATTGTGGTACCAAAGTACAAGTGGTTTAAACGCCGAGTGTCATAGACCATGATTTGTTCTTGAAGGCTTTGGATAGCAAGCAAATTGGGGAGGACTTCATCATTTTTTTTTAACAGAGATAGTGTATAAATTAGAACTACGGAACCTTAGTAAATTCAACACTAATCGAAATCACACGACATAACAAGAATGAAATTCTGAAGTCAACTTCCCAAATCCAATATCACAAAATTGACCGACAGAAAACAAATTATGCCCCAGTCCTTCCACGTAATATACCCTGGAAGATTACACTATCACCAACGACATAATCTCCATAACCCATAATAGCACCAAAGTGGTCATTCCCGAATCTAACTGTCCCGATAAACTTTTTCACGAAATTCATGAGCCTTGAGCGATCCCCCGTCATATGTTTTGAATAGCCTGAGTCCAAATACCAAAGGACGATTTGTACGACCTAACAGTTTAAAAACAACGAAGAATAGAGAGTTCTTGAAAGTTGGATCCCCAATGTAGCACAAGCAATGCTGACATTCCGGTAGTTTTAGTGAGCCTAGTATAAAGGGCGACTGATCCCTAGGGTAAAAGTTTCTTCCTGTGGGTCTCCATTGAATAGCCACATTGTTAAGTGTTTTTGCGAGTTTGGGTTCCTCCCAAAATTTGATTTGAATGGTTTAGGGCTTCCACAACTTGGTTTAACTTTGCTTAGGTTTCCAAACTTGCTTAACATGACGCACAACATTTTTAACAATATGGATGCATTCACAGATTGCAAATAAGTAACCACACACATATCATGAGTAGCCGAAAATAAGCATTTGTTACATGTTTGGCACACAGAATGAGAATTCAAATTAATTACAGTACGCTTAGAGCTATTACTAGAATCAACACGATTCGTGGTTTTAAGACTAGATCTAATTGTCCCAGGGTGTTCTTCTACTTTTCTTCATGCTAACACTTTTTAGCTGCGGATCTGATGTTTCTGAGTATTCACTACGCTGAGATCCGCTAGCATCAGTGCAACTGGTTTTACTCTTGTAAAGAGGCACAGGGAAACATTAGAAGACTGTTGATTGTGCATTGGCTCTACATGTTTTGTTGCTATATACTACTTGAATTTGCAATTTGGTCCTCAAAGGTAACTATGCTTTTTCCAAGAGGGTGTGAGCATGCTTCTATCTTTATTGATTGAAACCTTTGGAACAGTGCCAAAAACATATTCTAATAGTTCATGAGAATCTTAGTTAACGGCAAGCAGATGCAAGAGAATCTATCTAAAGGCTCTCAACTTGGGCTTCTCCACAATATCATGAAGTGTAACGTACACATTCCTTAAGCTGCCTGAGATAATATAAGATGAACACCCTATTATTCCTATTGTGATGGGGGAATAGGTTCAACATCTATAAGCATAAATTTTCCTAGTGCAAGTACAGTGGTTAACCTGATTTGTAGTGACACATTAGGACCGAATCTGTAGTGGACCTTTTAGACTCTTCTTTTCATTTTTAAGGGCAGTTATCTGTTCTGTATCTTAGCACCGTAATCTGATCGAATCATACAATTCCTTTAGAGCTGCTTAATCTTTGCATTTTCTGCCCATAAAAAAGTTCAATTTGTTCTTTGAAGACCATGTAACCTTTTCATTACAATTGTGAGGATCTAAAGTCTCGGTTTGCCTAAATCAAGTTGTTACGGTCGTATTCACTACGGTATCCTCAATTTGAGAGATATATGCATTTTTTAAGCTTTTAGATGATTTTGTCTTTTCCTTGAAGTGAAGCTTTCATTGACGATCACAAAAACAGAGTTAAAATCTGAGTATCATTAACGATGAAGACGGTTTATTTGAAACTATCTTAAGGTTTTGATACATTAACTGTAATTTAGGTGATTTAACCTCAAGATTAAAAACCGGTTTAAAAGTTCATTATAATTATCCTTATGATATTAGTCACGTAAATTAGAAATCTCACTTCAAGTTCCATACAACGGGCTTTGACAAACATAATGAGTCTTTTGCATCAGTAAATCTAGATTCATTAACTCAGAATTCTATGCAACAAATATAACACTTCTTTAGACAAACCATCAAGCGATTATATATCATGTACATAAAAAGTTTTTCCGTTCAATCTCATCATGTTCCTATCAAAAATACTTTGGTTCAAGTTCACTTCCAACTCATACCAAAGCATCACTCATACTCTTTAAATTCTTATGGTAGAGCATTCTGTATCCTCTCAAAATGTTCTGAAGAGTTTTGAAAAATGGCAATGACCTCCGTGAGGTAAACATGACTTGTTTGTTCAAAACCCCTTTCCCTTCATATCCCAGTTGGTGTATTCTCTTTTACAGTTACTCCAAATTCAAAAAAAAGTTGTCTAAGTGTAAATAATGGTAATTATCACTTAAGATTTGTGTTTGGAAGCACTCGTGTACAAGCGTTAGCAGTGTATTTTGAGTAAACACAGTCAATGCATTGAATTGGTCAGGTGTTCCTGCACTTTGAGAGCTTCAGCTTTCACTTAACAATATCTTGAGACAAAATAATTGGTATCGGGGTCAGGATATGTTTCTGTGGTGTAAGGTCCTAACAATAATTCTCATTTCGAGTAACTTAGGCGGTGTGATAATGACCTTATTATCCACACATTCATTAGCTTTCATTTTATCATGCATTTTCTTCTTAGAAATTTAAGTAATTTCTAGGTCTCCTCCCGTCACGTACTACGGCCCGTGCATGATTGGGTGTGAACAATTACATACCACTATACCAAGGGCAAAGGCTAACCTTGCCTTGTATAATGGTAGACATAGGGGTTCTTGTAAGCCAAAGACTATCTTATCACTCATCATAATAAAGACCTAGGTTTTACACATCATATGAACGGTTTTTAAAGACTGCCTAGTTTGAATAATTTATATCCTCGACTTACTTTTAAAGCATTAAAATCTAAAAATTCTTCAAGGTATTTATTTTCTTTCTGAATTACAATCCTTTTTACAAAGATATAACTTCAACTACCATTAACTTGTAATGTTGATTTAAGATGGAGAGTTGCAATTGTACAGAATGAAGTTCCTTTTTCAAAGTCTTCCTTAATATTCGGTCACATATAACTATTCATAGTTGCTCATCAATCTTTGTATCATTCTGTAATTCAAACCTGGCAAACTCTTTCATACATTATCTTGCTCCTTGATATATGCAAAGTTAAAGCAAAAAAAAAAATTTAATGAATTATCAGCTATTTTATATGTGGTGCTTTTAAAGACAATTGGGCTTTAGGCTCATGCAAAATCATTATCAATCCAACACGTAACATATCATTATGGGGACTATAATGCATTGTTTGTACAACTGGCAATACAATCACAAATGCGTTGTCCTTTACAAACTGATCATATGGAAGTCATATACAATCACAAATCGTGATAATTCACATGAGAGCCGAACAACGTAACTATGGTTTACATCGACCTGCATCCCGTGTTCTTCATGCTATTCACAATAGCACCTGAAAGTGATCATGGTCTTGTACCTCAGATTAAGATGTCTGAATCAGAAGACTAACTGGCTTCATCAAACACCTATCTGGCGGATAGATAGATTTTGTCCTATGAACATAGTTTTGTTGCCGTGAGAGCCTCATCAACCGTCAGAATCCATAATCAAATCACATCAATCCTTGGAAATACATACCACAAAGAGAGCTAAGTCCAGAACCGGTTGCTCATCAACATCTTCATCAATACATTGTCCAGTCCACCAGCTAGGAACAATAAATGCCTTAACATCCAAACTACCCATTCCTTATGCTTGCATCAGCAACATCATGTCTTTGAAATATTCGGAGTACTGAGGACACTTGGGTTGAGTGCATTACCTTGCTATGTGGCCTAACCCGTTGCCAGCGAGTAGCAGCTTTAACTGCCTAACTTGACCTAGATTAAGCATTCCCAACCTCTGTTCTGTTGCTCTCCCAAAACAGATCGCACCTTTAACCCCCGTGCATTATTAACCCTGTCCATTTCATGACGACCCTGAACATTCTGAACATAACCCTGCCGTCATGTACTGAAGCTTGATTCCTTGGGTTTGATGAAGTTCTGAGTTGAAATTGAATTGTTTAGGAAAGAAGGTTTTGTGTGACAGGGTGATAAGGCATGTGTGTGTTTAGTTTCTCGATTAGGTTGTCAGTTGGAGAATAGACCCAAATCAGATATGAGGAGTCAGCAGAGTGTGTTGATGATATTGTCCGGTGATTATAGATGTTTGTGAAAGATAAGTTAGGTGAAAAACATTGACATCAGGCAAAAGGGTCAACTGTCTGTTGTTTGAGACGTTCCAACATCATCTTATTTCTCGTTGGCATGTGCCTCGTGTTGCTTTAATAAATATATTTGACAAAGTTGAATCCATTTAAGCCTTGATAGTTTCACCAAGAAGCGGTAAACAAATCAACCCCATTCAGAGCAACATTTATTCACAAGACTTTGAGTTCAAACTGTATTTTTGACATTGTCATCTTGATGTTCCGCAGTCATTAATAGACTGGCAAACTTGACATAGTATCCCGTGAATGGTTTCGCCTTTGTTTTACAAAGTGTTCAAAGTCATCATACAGTTGATTCAACGATCTTACCTTTGTTAATTTTCCGAATCCTTCCAAAAGTATCTCACATTGTCCCATAGTCATGTGCATCAGTGTAATGAATATAAGTAAATAGATATCTTTTGGTAAACCGTTTGAAGTAAGATGTTTTGTTGCCACGAATGTCGCATTGTACCTATCCTTCTCAGCCTGTGGACAGATCCGAATAGAGTCAGAAGTTCGTCATAGACCTAGATTTGAGTAAACCTATAGTTCGCTTCAGCAACAATTACTCGCGTGGTTCCCATCTGAAATGGATCCCTTCATCATTTGACCTTAAAATATTTACCCATTCTCCTTACCCGACAGTACAGATCGAATACGTTGTGCCTAACGATGCAAAGTTATCATATCAAGCATAGTGGTCGGGTATCGAACGGACACATTGGATTTCCTCTGACAGATTAGCCATAGGATTACATGAGATATGTTAAGTTTATTCGATCAATGATTATGATTGATTTAAAATAATGTTTGTCGGATAGTTAAATATATGTTGTTTGATTGAGATGTTGGCTTGGTAGGAATAAGTTAACATAATGATAGATAATGAAACTTAGCAAAACACAGTGAAGACAGTCAAAACGCAGGTAGTTTCTATCAAACGCAACCTTGACCTGTCAAAACGCATGAAGAAAATGAGCCAAAACGCAGCCTAATATTTGATCAAAACCAAAACCTTGAGATTTGGTCACAAAACTCAGTCATTGAGATGTTATCAAACGCAGTCATTGAATTTGAGTCAAAACGTATAGCAGTGAAGTTTTGTCAAAAGGCAATGAGAAATATGAGTCAAAACGCAGTGAAGAATTGTCAAAACGCAATGAAGAATCTTGAGATTTGATCAAAACGCAATGAACTCTTGAGACTTGATCAAAACGCAATGAAATCTTGAGACTTGATCAAAACGCAACCAATTAAAAAATTGGGCAGAGTCTCCCCTAGTCAAAACGCAACGAAAGTCTTCAAAACGCAACCTGCAGTCAAAACGCAATCACCAAAACGCAACCTCAAGGTCAAAACGCAACGACCAAAACGCAACCTCTAATAAGACAAAACGCAGTACAATAGTACTATACAAAACGACAAAACGCAATGTACTTTCTTCACCAAAACGCAACGAAGAATGTCTCGGAAGGTAAAAACGCAACGAAGAAAATACGAACTTTTTCACCTAAAAACACCTAAAAATCACCCTTTTGAACGTTTTTACTTGGTTTCTTTTGCACAACTTGGTCCTAGAAGGTTATAATAACTATAAAAACACTAACTTTAACATCACAAACATGAGAATCAAAGAGTGTCAAGAATAAGACCATAAACCTTCAAAAACCAAACTTTTGATCTAAACTAACCAAGGAAACGCACACATAATCTAGCTAATCATCCCATGGGCTCTGATACCAATTGAAGTATACATGATATCATAACACAAGCATGAATGATTGGGTTGGCAAATTATCTAGAGAGAGAAAGTAAGGTTTCTAGTGAGAGAAAAACCAAATGAAAGCTTTGTGATAAAATAAACCACCAACCCCTTCCCATGGCTAGAAAGGGGTTTATATACATGAGTGTTTATGCCCCAATGGGCTTGAGTATGGGCTTACAAGTGGGCTAAAGGCCCGACCCAATACTATTAGTCATACGCTTACAATTAGACAACGAGCTATGCTATTCTAGATTATACACGGGGTGACCGAGTCTTTTTCATAATCCTAACAAAAGGTAGTGGGGGTGGGAGAGGTGTAAAGGAAAAAAATCAAGTTTCAGATAATTGTTGCTGCGAAGGATGTTGTTGTACCAAATGTGGTAAACGAACCTATCTTGAGTAGTATGGGTGGTCCTATGGATCAGAGGGTGACGGTTTCTGGTAATATTAGTGGATCACATGATAGTGCTACTGCTACTCCGGTTGAAGGTAGTGTTACTGAATCACCTACTGATCTTAATAAGTCTGGCCTGAGTTTCTTGGGGCCTACTTCATATGCTAAATTAGTTACTAATGAATCAAGTAGGAAAAGTGTGAACTTTCGCACTTTAATTACACTGGCACAAAACAGAGTTGATGTGACCGTCCCGTTGGAGTCTATTCGAGCTGTGAGCGAACAGTTTGCTGATTCAGCTTATGGTTTCTTTTTTGGGAAAGCGGGTGGCTTACCCCGTTGTTGCTAACTATGTTAGGAACACTTGGAGTAAATATGGACTGATTTAATTAATGCTTAACTCATCTAACAGGTTATTTTTATTCCAGTTTAGCTCTATGGATGGTTTAGATGCAATGCTAGAGAATGGTCCTTTGTTTATTCGCAATAATCCACTTATACTGAAAAAGTAGAATTCGGATGTGAATTTATTGAAAGAAGATGTTGGTAATGTTCTGGTTTGGGTTAAACTCCATGGTGTCCCTTTGACGGAATTTAGCGAGGATGGATTGAGTGTCATTGCTATCAAACTTGGCACTCCCTTGATGCTGACTCTTATACATCTGACATGTGCATGCAATCATGGGGTAGATCAAGTTATGCTAGAGCAATGATTGAGCTTCGGGTTGATGTGGAGTTGAAAGATACTATCGTGATGGCTATGCCTAAACTTGTTGTTGCTTGTTCGGTCCTAATAGATTTGTCTCGTTCATCGTCTAGTTCGAACGTCTCTCTCGAGAATCTTTCCTCTTCGTTCGATCGCTTTGTTCGATCTGTCCTTATTTTCCACGACCTCGTCGAGCGCCATGTTTTCCACTACGGTCCTCGATCCCCGCGTTCGAATCCCTTCGTCGATCACATTCGTTCGAACAAAGAACCCCTCGTTCGATCGCTTGTTCGAACGTTTAGTTTCGATAGGCTTTGTTTTTCCCCTCGGTCGAAAATCGAAAACGTCTTGAACTCGTTCGAATACCTTGCAATATTCCACTCAATAACGAAAGTCAATCTTGAAATGTCGCTCGTTCGAGATCGAAAAAAACGACTAAAAACTCGTTCGATCCCTACGTTTTTTGTAATACTTTTCGAACCAAAACAAAAAGAACAAAAGAAAAACACGAGATCGTTGATTGCTAACAAGATGGTTTTAATGATATTGGATTAAACATAAACCATCTTTGAATCAAGAATCAAACAAACAATTAATCAAACCTTTTTTTTTTCTTTTCGAAATCAATAGAAAAAAAATACAAACCAAATCAATACATCAATCTTGTAGGCTCTGATACCAATTGTAGGATCCCCTAATCATTCCATGGATTCAAAGCACATGAACAATTGGGAGGGTTAGTGGGGCAGTGACAACTGGGAGGAGAGAGGAGTGCGGGGGGGCAGATCAATGTGCAATGGTGGTGGGGTAGTGTAATTTCGAAGATCAATGGAGTGGAGGGGGGGTGGGATGGGTGAGGCGGGGAATGGATGGATGGGAGGGGAGGGGGGGATCAAGAAACAATGGTAAGGTCCGGCGGGGGATAGGAGGGTAGGGGGGGGACGAGGTGGAGGGGAGTGAACAATGGGGCGAATGGATGAGGTTGGGATATCAAATAGGCACAAAAGATTTAAAACAATGAAAACTTTTGATTGAAAAGAAACATAAAATTGCTCTACAGGAACCTTTAAGAATGAAAAAAAAAAAATGAGAAGCTAACTAATATTTGACTAAACAGGTGTGATTTATACTAATAAGGATTGCCTTTGAGGGCTTTCTTTTGGGCTTTTTACATCTTGCCCTTATACATAATTTACATTAAATTACATAGTCTTTCGAGCTAGACTTTTGTCGTTGTAATCTTCGAGTGACTGAAGCTTCTTTGTTTCGGGTCTTTTATGTGATCCTAACAAATAGCCTTCTCTTCAACTAACTCATCATCTTCCAAATGGTGATTTTTAGGGGGAGGAATAGTTCATCGAAAGTTACAACTCAACGACTCTTCAACTTTCATTGTTTGTTTGTTAAGTATTTATGTAAGACAATACTGATTTTTTGTGAATAACCTAGGAAAACCACATTCCGTACGACTTTGGGTCCAAACTTGATGGGTAACTTTGTATTAAGAAAAAAGCATTTACATTTCGAATACTCTAAAATAATTAAGGTTTGGTTTCACTACCTCTTAACAACTCCGTATGGAGTTTTTCCTAAATCAGTAAATGGAAACTCTATTAATTATATAGGTTGACTATCGACCGAAAATACACCAAAATTTTTGAGGAATGGATTGTTCATTTAACATGGTTCTATTTATTTCTTGTAGAGTGCGATTTTTTCTTTCTACTACCCTATTAAATATCCCATTTAAATCACAATAGTTTCCGAATTATACTTCATTATCAAATTCCGACCGATGATCATTCTAATTCGAAACAATGGACATCCTAATATTGTTTGATCATTTTGCAATATTTGAATTTTTTAAAAGGCTTCGGTTTTATTTGCTAAAAATCTAGTCCATGTAAATCGAGAATAGTCATCTACGATTACTAAGGTATAACGATTCCCTCCATAGCTTCGTATGGCGGAAGGGCCAAACAAATCCATGTGAAGTAGTTCTAAGCATCTAGTTGTTGAAACTATATTTTTAGCCTTGTGACTTGCATGAGTTTTTTTCCAATTTTGCAAGCATCACAAAAATATCGAGCCCGTATTTAGTTGGGTAGATTTCTAACTAATTCTTGATGCTAATATTGCATTAAGTTGCATATTAGCATGACCCTTAGATATCTCTTATGCCAATAGTGTGGAGTTTTCGGTCTAATGTTTGGCAAGCATAATTATCTCTTCCGGTTTATTTCCTAGTTTCATTACATATATTCCTCCTTTCCTAATTCCTTTACCTATAACCTTTTCGTCTTTGATTATTTTACTATCGTGTTCGGTAAATATTACTTTGCATTATTATCACATATTTGACCTAGCACTAAGCAAAGTATATATGTTAAGTTATCTATGTTCTCACATTCAATTATTAAGGGAGTCTTGAGAAATCGTAGCCTTTATTATAATTTTAACCGCGCAATTGCCCCAAAAATTACTTTTCCCATCCGTTGTAAACGCTTATCGTATAAGAAAACAACTTTTCGATTACCGTCATGTGTTTTTGAGCATCCACTATCTTTAATCACTCATCAGGTCCAAGTTTAATGCTAAGCATGTTCATCTTGCGCTTGAGCTACAAGACAATTTCATCTTTAAGGCTTTTCTACTTCATCTTCTCCATTGTTCGCTCCATGCTCCTCCAATAAATGATGTCTTTTGATCGTTGTTCTTTGCGCTTTGGAACATTCTCCAATGTGTTGATATGATCACCCATCTAAAACATTTTATATTGCTTTTACATAACCATCATTTTCTATTTCGTTAGACTGATTTTCTATCAGCGTCGTAGTTGTCCTTACGAATCATATCCTCGTCTCTTGAAGAATTTCTTGAATTTTCTTTACGGCTATAAGCAATACTCTCGTCTTCACTATCGGAGCTTGAGCTATCTACATCATCTTACTTTCCTTTTTCACCTGTTAATGTAAGAGATTTCTCTTTGTTCTTCTACCTTTGACCGTTTCAAAATTTTTTCTTTAATACTCTTCATAAAACTTCAAGTTTCCAATTAGTTCATCAAGAGTAATTGTTAAATTCTTGATTCTTCAGTCGCCGTGACTTTCGCGTCGCTCATTTTGGAGACTGCCCTAAAGAAAATTTCCTAACACAATTCTTGCTAGAAAAACCATCATCAAGTACTTTTAGACTAGTAATAAATAGTAAACAAGAAGATCTATTTTGTTAGCTTTGACTTGATTATACATTGATAGTGATTAAAAAGAACCCAAATTTCTTTTGCGTTTGACATAACATAAAACTGTCTTCTCGTAATCTTTACGTGGCAAAGAGAATTATAAATTACCATTTCTAACTTCATTATTTTTTGCAAGTTTCTTTTTAAATATCATCGTTTTATTATGAAAAGGACAACTGTCATTCTTTTTAGTTTTGGGATTATTTTGAATAGGAGAAAAATCACCATTGATAATAACATGCCAAAGATCTAGATCTTTTGACTTCACATAAGTTTCAAATCTATTTTCATAATAAATAACATACAACCACTTTCAATTAGTGGTGGGTTCTTACATAGATTGCCCTTTCTACATATTTTTTCCGATTCCATAGATCGATTTAATGTTAAAATACAATTTATTTTAAAAGATCTTGTTTGACGGGCTTCTTGATTACCAATTGTGGAAAAACTAGAAGGGGGGTAGAATAGTTTAAACAACTTTTAATTTAAGGTTTTAAAGTGTTTGTAAAAATTCTGATTCGACTTTATTTGAATTCACACTCTTTTCACCAATATGAGCAATATACTTATCAAAACAATTAATAAGATATTATGGGAGAATAATGTAAGACAAGAAGATAATGAGTAAGACAATCAAACGCACATAAAGGGCGAGGATTTATAGTGGTTCGGCAACGAAGCACCTCTTCGCCCTACTGCCCCCTCCTTGCACCTAACTCAAGAGTTTTCTCACTAATGTCAACAAGCTCCTTATGTCAGAGAAAACCTTTACACAACGTATGGCTTTATCTTGATTTTTGACACTAAGCTAGATGTCGAATTCTAATCTTAGCTAGAACCAATCTACCACAACTATACAACTTCACTACACAACTTTGCTTCACGACTTGATCACGACTACACAACTTCTTCACACCTTAGTTTTCTTCACATCACTACTTTACCAAGCCCATACTATAATCACACCTAAGTAGCACTACTAGGAAAAATCAACCAAGATCCAACAATAACTTACAACAAATTATCTAGATCTACAACAGTTAAAATAAACGAAATTCCTAGGAAAGTGTCGGTCGCTTTCCATAATAAAAGTCCGTTAGCCTCGTTAAGCAATTTTTTTGAAACTTACATAGTTAGTTAGCAAAGGCCCATGGATTAATCCATGCAAGCCCAAGCCCACGTACCATTTGTAAGTATAAATACATCTCTCCATGCCTTGGAGAGGTGGTTGGTTGGTTGTATTTTCATATAGAAATGCATTTCATGTTATTGTTTTTCTCTCTCTAAAATACTTCCTTCCTTCTCACTTTCTCTCTCTAGTTCTTGTTGTTAAAGATTACTAATATTCTTCAATTGGTATCAGAGCCATGGAGTGGTGTGTTTAGTCTTTGTGTTTATTTTTTTGGTTAGTTTGTTTACTCGTAAAAATCGTCCTTTATTTCTTATATTTTCTTTGGTTTCAAAGCTATTGTGTACACTAAAGGATTATTTAACCTGGTAAATCCGATCTAGTATCTTTATGATATAGAAAAACATATTTTTGTTATTTTTTGTGTTCGAAAACCTTATAAAGAGCAAAATCTTAATTTTAATTTTTTGGCCTTAAAACCTTAAAGTTCTTATTTTTCGTTGTCTAATAGGTTTAGTAACACTAGTGTATAATATTCTTTGCAAAATAACCACAAAGAGGGTAATCTTTTTGTGTTTATAAATTTTGTTTCTAAATAGAGGAAGTCGAACACTAAATCGAATAACTGAAGTCTAACAACTGAGTCGAACAACTGAAGTCGAACAACTGAGTCGAACAACTCAAGTCGAACAACTCAAGTCGAACAACTCAAGTCGAACAACCTGAGTCAAACAACCTGAGTCGAACAACCCAAGTCGAACAACTCACTTCAGTTGAAACCGAACAACTCACTTCAGTGGAAACCGAACAACTCACTTTAGTTGAAACGAACAACTCACTTCAGTGGAAACCGAACAACTCACTTCTTTGGAAACCGAACAACTCACTTTAGTGGAAACCGAACAACTCATTTTTTAAATTATACGGTTTATTTTTGTAACTTGTAAAATCCCGTGAAACATTAACTTATTTTTCCTAGTTTTGTCAAGAATTGTAAAATCCTATTTAGTTTAAAGAAATTAAAACACTTAAAAGGACAACTTAATTAAACACAAATTCTTTCTACCATCGTTCGATCAAACAAGTAATCTTTTAACATACAAATTTCTCAATGACGACTCTTGCTGACAAAGTATCATTTCCGTGGCTACAATCTGTCCACCTAATGTTTGGAAAAGGATATGTACGATTCTTGGAAAAGCATAATGGAGCTATACATGATGAATAGACAACATGGAAGAATGATTCTTAAATCTTATGAAAATGGTCCACTCATTTGGCCTTCAATAGAGGAAAATGGAGTGACAAGACCAAAGAAATATTCTCAGTTATCTGCTACGGAAGCAATTCAAGCTGATTGTGATATCAAAGCAACAAATTTACATCTCCAAGTACTACCACCTGAGGTCTATGCGTTGGTTAGTCAATCCAATAAGTTCCCAAGAACTATGGGAAAGAATTCACTTCTCATGCAATGAACTTTATTGACGAAACAGAAGAAGAGTGTAAATAAGATGATGATTCGATAAGTTTGCTTATAAGAAGGGGGAAACACTATGTGATTTTTACTTGAGATTTTCATTGCTACTCAATGACATGAACATCTACAATATGAAACTAGAACAATTTTAAGTAAACACCAAGTTTTTGAATCACTCTATCATCCTAATTAGAGCAAATTAGTGACATAATGTCAACTAAGTTAGGAATTGCACAAACTAACATTGATCATCTTCATGCTTATTTAGGAACAACATGAATTTTCATGGCAAACATAGGTTCGTTTCATGAATGAACGCAACACAAATCCGCTTGCATTGGTTTAACCCAACAGATGAACTCCTGTCTTTCTTTATCAAACTCATTAAAAACTCGTACCAAAACACTCAATTCAAGCACATGTTTCACCATATCAGTATCCACAGTATGGAATACCATATAGTCTCAACAAACCAACTCTCAATCATCAACACCTCTAGCATCCCACTTATCCATCCAATGATTATCAATCATCAATTCACCACAACGTTTATTCTCCATCATCATCCCTCAATTGGAATATGCTCCCACAGTTAACCAACAATCTGAATTTTCCCAACCAGACTCAGGTCTAATTGTTTTATTTGTTCGCAGAAAGGTGAATGATCCCATGATGCCACAATCACATGATGTCTTTCTGACTAGCTGTTGTCACTTCCCGCTATCGTACTAAACCAATATTCACTGAGGAATTCTTCAAACCCTAGGCAAAAGCTACCATTAATATTGCAAAGAGTGACATTACAACCAAGTTCAGGGCAGACAAACGTCTTAGCCACGTACTACCAGGACATACAACTCCTGGAATAAGTAGAAGTAATTCTGAAAACAAAGGACTGTTATCTGTTACAACTGCAAAGGTTAAGGCCATACACTAAAACCTAAAAGGAAACGATGATTATTGGTTTAATAGGATAAAGTGTTGTTGGTACAAAAGCACAAGCAAGATGGATCAAATTCTACATAAGGAGGAACTTGCATTTTTGGTAATCTAGGAATCTAGAAGGTCAAACCACACAGACTATCAATACACACAAGCCTGCTTATCAAGCAGAAAGTTGGATGCATATGACTCTGATTGTGATGACTTAACACTGCCAAGTTGCTCTCATGGATAATGTAGGTTCCCCTAAATCACACAAACATGTATAAATCTAGAGAGATCTAGAGAGAGAAAGTTTAGAGAGAGAAATGTTGAGAGAGAAAACAATAAAAACACCTTATGATATGTGAAAAATGAACAGATGCTTACCTCTCCAAAGTTAAAAGATTATTTATAGTTCTACAATACATCGGTATTAGTACCCGTTTTAAATAACTGAAAGTCATCACGTTTACCTAATAAACTACGAGCTACATTGAATAGTCATAATACATATGTGACAGAGTCTTTTTCTAATATCTAACAATCTCTACCACTAAGGGAGGTTCCCCACCTGAAAATACTAACTTAAGATCATCAATCTTCATATTGATCTTATGTATAGCCGTACAACGCTTGATTCATTAATCTGTAACATGTGAATCTAAGTAGTGAACTTTAGACTTTTAGGCTTTAGCATTGACTTTGTAAGGTCTTCGAGCTTCTTTGAGATCATCATCCAATCATGAATCTTTAAACTCATCAATTTGATATTTTTGCCATCTTGTAACTTTGTGTCATTCGGAATGATTTGCTTCACACATTTCTTGATCTTGAAAAGCTTGATATTCAGAGTTGCGTAAGCTTTAATAACATATAATTAAAGCTTTCATGAATATCAGTTCGAATGAGTCATTTGAGAATGAGCACGGCGGTTTGAACTTGATTTTTTTGGAACACGATATCCCATCTCTATCTTTAAATGTTCCAGTAATAAAACATTAGCAATAAAGAGACAATTTATTTGTAAAAACAATTGATGCGATACTTTCAAAAGATTTTTGTAACCACATCGAAAGTTTATTTGTATTCCAAATTCTAATAAACCGTCAATTCGTATACTGAACAAGTTGATTCATTAAATCGCACCGTAGTTGGTTTCCCCAGTTTTTACAAGTTTTGATCCATTAAGGATCTCACAAGTCACCTACCATGAGCTTGTTTGAAGTTGGCTCAAGCAGGATTTCCATCTTCACTGTGAATACTTACGTATCACTCGATGTTCTTGCAAAATCACAAGGATAATGCGTAGGACTCTTATGATAAACTTGTAATCATGGTGTGTAATAACAAGTAAATGGAATTGTCCTAACAATAATTAATTGTATCTCTTTGGCTCCAGACTCAAAAGTGCATTTTGCTTTTAGTGATCCGTAAGCAAGAGCTGAGTGCCACCTTTTTCAATACCGACCAACTCGGAGTGATGAGACAGTAGATTACATGTTTAGTCTCCGTGAGAAAATGATACATAAATCTTTTGAGAGAACTGGAATGGCTTGGGAGGGTTGTTGTCATGCATCACTGGGTCCATGATGTCACTTTAAATGTCAGCAATCGACTTAATGATTCTGACAGCGATATGAATTGACCCGATTTATGCCTAAGTTTATGGATGCGTTCTTCTTGTACACCCTATATCCGTTACTATTTCAGAAAAACAGTTGTGTAAAAAGTGGTATGAGATTTTAACAGTTCTTTTTTCATTCTTCAACCCCTTCATGCTTCCGAGATCTTCATGACTAGTAACCTTGTTGGTTTATTCAGTACTAGCTCCATCTCAGTCGGCACTATTCCCTTTTCCTCACATTTACCTCCTTTTTATCATACCTAAGGACTTCTACACTAACTAGTGGATAGTCCTTGGGTAGATCCCTCCGGTTCTGGCAGGATCATGGGAACGAGTACCTAACCTTACCATCCTTATAACTTCGATAACAGTAAATACATGGTCAATCTTTTGGTACAGTTTACCTTGCCATAAAATCACTGTTGAAAAACTCAATCAGGTACTTGTGATATATGTAACGCCCCTACCCCAAAGGGTAGAAGTATTACAAATATGGTGTGACATCAAAGGCATACATAATCATAACACAAGCATAAACAGCGGAAGTCTTAAATAAATAACCAAAGGAAAATAAGTCAACATGACTTAAGGTACATAAGTTCTTAAAAGACAAACATATCCAAACGAAATAACCGAAATAACGAATGTCTTGAAAAGAAACAATTCATATATCAAAACTAAGATCTCTAGGGTAAGTCCACACTCAGCACTCATATCCCAAAAGCAACCCCAGCTCCTAGCTTAGATACCTGCCGCAGGAAAAGAAAGTGCGGCTGAGCTTACAAAGCCCAGTGAACAGATATATATAATCGAATGCAAAAGATAACGGGAAATCAAAGGATACGATACAAGGTACAAAGGGTATCACAAGACATGATCAAAGAAATACAAACATAAGGTAAGACAAATCAGAAGATCAAATCATAGTGTAAGATAAGATGAATCATAGAATCAATATATTTCAATCACCAAGCCCAAACAAATCATATGATCATAGTAACCATGGAGTCGATGAGCTCCAAATGTAAAGACGGGAATGAACCCAAACATCATCACAAATATCCTAAATATCATAATGTCATAATCCAATCGAATACAAAACAAATCTAGGATGCTCCATGCGGCCCCTTAAACAATAATAATCTTCATGAATGCGCATATAATATTCGAATGGGGGAACGGCGTGAGAAATCACTCACTCACACATGAGTCATGCCAAAGTGCAGCAATGACACGACAATGTTACCTTCATATGGCTAGAAACAAATAGTGCTCGTGCTTCGTGCTCAAACTGAAGGGTTCAATCAAATCATATCAAGTTCAGTTCAAAGGAATCATAGCAAAGGTTCAATTTCAAGAGGTTCAATATCAAAGGTACATAGCATGGGTTCAAAGTAGAACATAATGACTAGATCCTAATAAGAGAGACCAAAATAAAAGTCTTCAGAGCAAATGAAGCAAATCACATAGGTAATCAAAGATAGAGAGGAAATGTCATGAGAAACCTTAACGATAAGGTCAGAATACTGTACCTTAATCCGAAGCAAAGCTATACTCAAAGAAACACCACAGGAATATCAAAATCACTCCACCCCCTCTTTGACCGAACCTAAAGAAATGAATGAATTCGAATTACAAACCCTTCATTTAAGTTAACATTCTATTTTAGTAACTTTCCATTTTAGTAAACTTTCCATTTTAGTAACTTTCAATTTATTACTTTCCATTTTTAGTAGCTCTAATTTTTAGTAAGTTTTCCAAAACTATTAATATTCCATCATTTGAGATACTATAAGTATATTATTGAATAGCTTAGGACTTTAGAATGCCAAAACCTTACAAGTTTAGGTTTAAATATGACAAATTTCCATATTTTAGGGTTTAATAATACAAAATCAACAATTTCAAGTTAAAAGGGTAAACATCAAAGTTACACATTTTCCATTCAGATTTATACCTTCCATTATCCTGTATTTACAAGTCAAACCCTAATTTTACCATAAATTTAACATATTTAATCCTTTTTTTTTTTTTTTTTTTCTTTTGGTTTATTAATTATTTAAAAACAATATCTTTAAATTATCCATAATTACTAAACAAGTCCTTATAGATTCAATATGAACCAATTTCATATTTTATACATTAAATACTAACCAAACCTTCCACTTTTTCCAGAATTTACAATTTCCAGTTCCCTCTATTTAATTAATTACTTTCTAAGTTAACTTATTATATGTAAATTTAACCATTTTAACCAAAATAATATCAATATGACATTTTATACCCCCAAACTTATTTTATACAGAATATATTAAATATAATAACATGTCTAAAACAGACCCCATAGTTTTAGAAATTACAAAACAAGTCCTTATACTTTAAAATCACAATTCGGCTAACAAATAAATTCACAAAACCCTAATTTAATTTTCCCCAATCACAAACACAATTATTATTCAATCATTGGCATTAAATTCACCTGGAAAAATTATCAAAACCCTAACCCTAATTTTATTCTTTCCTTTTTCCTTATTTTCGAAATCGGCAAACACAAGTAAATCTCCAATAATTATTTGAATCACTTCCAAATTTTTCCAACAATTTTCTGAGTTATATGTGATATGAAAAACCTTAGAAAAATATAAAATAAGATACAAACGGTTTTAAATCCGATTTCATAATTACCTAGAAATTTAGGGTTTCGAATAAGATTTAATTTATAAAATCAAATAAAAAGCAATGAACATTTACCCAGGTAATATAAGGAGTAATATGATGAATAAATGAGATATAAAAATACCTCTTGATGATTCTTGATGATTTAATGATTTAATAGTACCCCCCGTTGCTTAATTCGAACCAAATAATAACCGACATCGAACCAATCACTCACAAACTTCCCACTATTTTCCCACACCTCCTTGACCTTCAAAATAACTTAGAAAAAATCGTTGCAAGCCCTTGGAAAATCTACGCCATCACTTTTGTTTTATTAGGGTTTTCGGATCTTGCTTTTAATTTATTCAAATGAAAATGAATAAAAGAGTTATAATAGGAATATGCCGAGTTTAGGGGCTTACAAAATGAGTTTAAATCAGATTATAAGACTTGCCAATTTATTTAGTATTTATCCTATTTTATTTAGCTTAATTTGTAAAGTTATAATTAAATAAATATTAACTAATTTCGGCAAAAGTATACATATATAAATATTAATTATTTTCTTATATAACATAAGGGTATTTTTAAACTCGATAAAATTTCATAATTGTCATACATTGTATTTTCAAATTTCTAACATTTAAATGAATTTATTTAAGCTTTATGAAATTTTCTTGATTTAGGGGTATTTTGTTAATTTTACACTTGTTGATATTTTTATGGTTTTACAACTTCTTCCACTCTAAAAAAAATTTTCGTCCCGAAACTTGAAATGAACCGGAATTGAAAACGTAAAATAAGAACGAAACGAAAACATAACCGAATAGATAAAAGAAATGAGGATAACTAGCTCGCATAGATTCTTACGGTCTCCTGGTAGCCTCAGCTCTGGTGGATTCTTACCAAAGAAATCTTCGAACAAAAGGAATGACTTTGTTTATCTCAATGACTCTCTCTGACGATCAAGAATGGAATCAGGTTCTTCGACAAAGCATATCAGCTGAATCTGATCAAAAGGATAAGATAGCGACATTCAATGGGAAGATATAACTGAATCCCTCAAAAAGAGATACTTGAAAGACATCGTGAATGTGCGATAAACGTGCGGAAGAAGTGCCAGAGCGATAACGGAAACCTCTCAATACGTTACCAAAGTCTCAAACGGACCAATGAATCGAGGACTGACTTCCATTGATCCAAAACGTTTAAACTCCACTAATGCGAGAACTTTATCAGAATATAATCGCTATCCAAACTTAGAAACTCAAAGAAGTCGGTGTACCAGGCGTCCTAACGAGTTTCCTGTCGAAAAATCTTCCGCCAACTTACTAATACATAGTTCCCTTCCGAATTGGGTAAAATAATGAGCAGACTTGGTTAGCCGTGCAACAAACCACCCAAATCGCATCATGTCCTTTTCTGAGTAGTAGTTAAACCAGTAACAAAACCATGAAATCTCATCCCATTTCCACATAGTAATCTCCAACGCTGTAACAAACCACTAGCACCCTCTGATGTTCAATTCTTGGACACTCTGACAAGTCCATACATTTGATACAAACGTAGCCACATCTTGCTTCATGCCATTCCACAAAAGTATTATTTCAAATCTCTGTACATCTGGTTAGACCTGGATGAATAGTAAATGAGAACTATGAGCATCCACATAACCTTCTTCGCGAAGTGCTGCTCATAGGAACACATAGCCTATCTCAAACCACACAACACCGTCATCATCAACAACTGAACTCATATGTTACGCGTCTTCAACCATTCTGCAACATATAAGCCACAATTCACAACGTCGTCCCTTTAAGCTTCTTATGATCTGTAGCATGAGGTAGACTCTATCCTCATGCATAACTCGCCCAATAGTCCACCAAACCTCGTACACATAGCTCAACATCCAAACGCTCTAAATCACGAAGGATTATGGAATCAAAACAAGCTATCATCCCAGATTTTCGACTAAGTGCGTCGGCAACCACATTAGCCTTGCCCGGATGGTACTGGATGTTAGTGTCATAATCTTTCAGAAGTTCCACCAACTTCACTTGTCTCATGTTAAGTTCTCATGCTGAGTAAAAATATATTGAGACTCTTATATCTGTAAATAGATCACATGCTTCACCATATCATGATAGTGTCCTCCAGATCCTTCAATGCAAAAACCACCGCAGCTAACTCAAGATCATGGGTTGTGATAATTTACTTCATAAGGCTTCAGCTGCCTTGAAGCGTATGCGAATCACCTCCCATGTTGCATCAAAACACACCCAAACCTTTTCTTTTGATGCATCACGTAAATATCTGAAAACCACCGTAACCGATGGAAAGAGTCAATATCGGAGCAGACACCATTTCGATCAATCCACAAAACTCTCCTTACTCTCATCCGACCACACAAAACTTCTCACCCTTTCTTTCATCAGCAAGGTAAGATAAAAGCTAATCGGAGAAACCCTCAACAAAACGTCGGTAAATAAATCCATGAAGCCCCAGAAAACTTCTCACATTATGTCACCACGATAGTCTCGGCCCATTTTGATGGTGATAGCCCTCAACCATCCGATGGATCCATAATGAAGCCGGTCTGTAGATACAATATGACCAAGAACTCACTTGCTGTAACCAGAACGTCGCACATTAGAAAACTTCGCATACAACTACTTCATGTCTAAGAATCCCAAATAAATCCGTAGATGTCGCTCCATTACTCTCTCTTCAGACTTGGAGTAAACGAGATGTCGTCGATGAAACAATTAACAAACTTATCAAGTACTCGTAGGAAATAGGTTCAATCAAATCCATAAACACTGCAGGAGCAATTATTCAGACCGATAACGGCAATAACCAAGAACTCGTAGTGGCCCATAACCCAACCCGCCCCCCCGTACGAAAAGTAGTCTTAGAAATATCCTGCTCTCTCACACGAAGCTGTGATAACCAGATCGCAGGATACATCTTAGAAAAAAATTTGCCCCTTGCGTTGGTCAAACAATCGTCGATTTCGCGAAGAGTATAAGCGTTACGAATAGTAATTACGGCTGAATTCGCGTAATCATACACAAGCGCAGCCGCCCCCCCATCCCTTCTTCTTAAACAATAGACTTGGTGCACCCCAAGGCGAAACACTGGGTCTAATAAAGCCATTCTCCAACATCTCCAATATACTGCTACCTTTAACTCTTCCAGTTCACAGATGCCATAACGATACGCAGCTTTGAGATAGGTTCAGCACCGGGAATTAACCTCAATGCCAAATTTCAATCTCTCTAACCGAAGGAAGACAGGAATTCACCGAAAAACATCAGCGAATTCAACGAACAACAGAAAGATTTTCCAAGATTAGGACTCTCCATAAGATGTGTTCCATACAACAGAAGCCAGAAACCCTTGGCACCCATGAGAAAATCAAGGTACGTGCCTTCATACAATATGAGCTTAACGACTTAATCGTGAGGAACCATGATAAACAAATTCAGGTTGACTAATGTTACCAAAGAGCCCAGTCCATCATAAGCATTCAAAGTAGCTCGATAGAGAAGTATTATGTATGATTTCATGGGTTTATTAGTTTCAAGGTAGCCAACCAATCCATGCCAAGAATCACATCAAAGTCGAACATATGGATAGGAAGTAAATTCCGCAAGGATGAATACGATCATCAAAACGTAGAGGGCGGTTAACATAATCACGGTCAATAAGCATATGGTTCTTCATTGGGGTTGAAATGATTACACGTTCAATTAATGGTGTAGGAGTCATATTAAGTTTCTACGGGTAGTCACCATCTGAATGATCGAGAAAACGGTTTAGCAAAACAAAACAAGATAGGTTACGGAAAGAGTTAACGCAGAAGGAACCTAATCTACCTATAATCCCACAGGTCATAGCCTAAGCTCTATAGGTCAAAAAGACCTCGTCGTGATTAACCTGGCTCTGATATCATAAATTGTAACGCCCCGACCCCAAAGGGTAGAAGTTATTACAAATAAGGTGGTGACATCAAAAGCATACATAATCATAACACAGCATAAACACGAAGTCTAAAATAAAAAACCAAAGAAAATAAGTCAACATGACATAATGGTACATAAGTTTCTAAAAGACAGACATATCCAAACGAAATAACCGAAATAACGAAGGTCTTGAAAAGAAACAATTCATATATCAAAACTAAGATCTCTAGGGAAGAAGTCTATACACTCAGCACACATATCCCAAAAGCAACCCCAATCGTCCTTATCTTAGAAACCGTTGCCGCAGGAAAAAGAAAGTGCGGCTGAGCTTACAAAGCCCAGTGAACATATATATATAGATCGAATGCAAAAGATAACGGAAATCAAAGATACGATACAAGGACAAAGGTATCACAAGACATGATCAAAGAAATACAACATAAGGTAAAGAACAAAAGTCAGAAGATCCAAATCATAGTGTAAGAAAGATGAATCATTAGTAATTTAAATTTAGATTCCAATCACCAAGACCAAACAAATCATATCATAGTAAAACCAGGAGTCAAGCTCCAAAATGATGAAAGAAGTGGAAAGTTGCACCCAAAACATCAGACATCGCCAATATCAAATATCATAATGTCATAATCCATCGACTACAAAAACAAATCTAGGATGCATCCATAGCCCCCTTAAAACAAATAATAATCTTCATAATGCGCAATATAATAATCGAATGGGGAAAGACGGCGTAAAAACACTCACTCACACATTAGTCATGCCAAAGGTTGCATCAATGACACGCCATGGTTACCTTCATGGCTAGGACAAAAAATAGTGGCTCCGGTCTCAAACCTAAGGGTTCAACAGCAAAGTCAAAGTAAAAGTCATATCAAAGTTCATTTTTCAAAGGGATCATAAGCGAAAGGTACATGTCAAAGGTTCAAATATCAAAAGGTAGCATAGCAGGGTTCAATAGAACATAATAACAGAACTAAAATAGAACTAAATAAAAGTCTCATAGAGCAAATGAATCCAAATCACATAGGTAATCAAAATACAGAGAGGAATATGTCATATAAACCTTAACAGATAATGTCAAATATCTGTATCTATTCCGAAGCAAAGCAATACTCAAGAGAAACACCACAGGAATAACAAAATCACTCCCTCTTGACCGATACCTAAAGAAATGATGAAATTCGAATTACAAACCATACTCATTAAGTTATACTTTCTATTTTTAAGTAACTTTCCATTTTTAGTAACTTCCATTTTTAGTACTTTTCCCATTTTTAGTACCTTTCTATTTTTAGTAAGTTTTCCAACATTTAGTAATATTCATGCATTTGGAGATTCAATTAAGTATTTTGAATAGCTTAGGTGACTTAATATTGCCAACCTTTACAATTTAGGGTTAAATAAGACAACTTCCATATTTTAGGTTTCCTATACAAAATCACATTTTTCAAGGTTAAAAGGGTAAATATCAAATTTCACATTCAATCAGATTATACCATCCATTTTACTGAAATTTACAAGTCAAACCCTTAATTTTACATAATTACATATTTAGCCCGTTTGGTTTATTAATTATTTAAACAATCATCTTTAATTATCCATAATTACAAAACAATCCTTATAGATTCAAATATGAACCAAATTCATATTTTATCATTAAATACTAACCAATACCCTTCCACTTTTTAGAATTTACAAATTTAGTCCCTCTTATTAATTAATTAATTCTAATATACTGTATTATATGTAAATTAACCATTTTAAATTCAACATAAATCAAAAAGACATATATACCCCCCAAAATATTTAATCAGAATTAATAAATATAATAACATGTCTAAAACAGACCCCATAGTTTCAGAAATTACAAAACAAGTCCTTATACTTTAAAATCACAATTCGGCTAACAAATAAATTCACAAAACCCTAATTTAATTTTCCCCAATCACAAACACAATTATTATTCAATCATTGGCATTAAATGCACCTGGAAAAATTATCAAAACCCTAACCCTAATTTTATTCCTTCCTTTTTCCTTATTTTTTGAAATCGAAAACACAAGTAAAATCTCCAATAATTATTCGAAAATCACCTTCCAAATTTTTCCTACAATAGTACCTGAATTATATGAGATATTAAAAACCTTAAAAAATATAAAATCAAATGTACAAATGGTGTATAAAGCGCGATATCATAATTACCTAAAATTTAGGGTTTCGAATATGATTTAATTTATAAAATCAAATAAAATGCATGAACATTTTTCCCAGGGTAGTATTAGAATTAATATGATGATAAATGAGATATAAAAATACCTTTGATGATTCTTGATGATTTTATGATTTAATAGTACCCGGTTGCTTAATTCGAACCAAATAATAACCACGATCGAACCAATCACTCCACAAACTTCCCACTATTTTTCCCACACTCCTTGACCTTCAAATCACCTTAGAAAAATCGTGCAAGCCCTTGGAAAAATTCTATGCCATCACTTTTGGTTTTATTAGGGTTTCGGGATCTTGTTTTTAGGATTTATCAAATGAAAATGAATAAAAGAGTTATAATAGGAATATGCCGAGTTTAGGGGCTTACAAAATGAGTTTAAATCAGATTATAAGACTTGCCAATTTATTTAGTATTTAATCCATTTTAATTAGCTTAATTTGTAAAGTTATAATTAAATAAATATTAACTAATTTCGGCAAAAGTATACATATATAAATATTAATTATTTTCTTATATAACATAAGGTATTTTAAATCTTACAAAATTTCATAATTGCCATATTTTGTATTTTCATAATTTCTAACATTTAAATGAATTTTATTTTTAAGCATTCTTAAAGAAATTTTCTTTGAATTAGAGTATTTCGGCAATTTTACACTGTTGAGATTTTTTTGGTTTTACAATAATAACTATCAAAGTGTTTAGTACATATTGTTTTGCTTTTTAGAAAACGCTCCGCCCTCACATGTGCATCGGTATTACGAAACTGTTTAGCCACGTTGGTGGAGAATACACTGTAATATGATCACATTACATATTTTAATCACAATCACATTTTCTCCCCTTATCAAAAAATTCAAATCATTTGACATTTTTGATATTAATTGATTTAAATATGTTATATAAAAAAATTGGGAGAAAAGTGTGCCAATTATTCACAAGCCTTGTTTGGAACAGATTAATGCTCCCCCTCAATCGTTGAGGGAAATATAAGATAGTACAGTAATTTGAAAGATTTTGAATTTACTAAGAAATTCTTGAAGATTTGTACTTAACCACTATTTATATTGGCCTATATTTAAGTCTACACTACACATTTACATATTCACAAGATTATGTATGAGACAGGACCTGAATATGTTCAAACCAAAAATGACATAGTCAACTGATGCATACCATAAATGACAAGATATCTCTTCTCCTATGTGGTTGGAATAGCGCACCGGAAAGTAACAAGATAAAACACTGATTTTCTCTGCGGATAAGACATTTGTCTTCCCGGAATGGCCTACAATTAAATAAGGCTATGGATTCTATCACGTGTAGTTGTTGTACTCCTTCCCCTTGATGTTTTCGATACCTCAGAATCAGAAAAATCTTATATGCACACATGCTTGAGATCGTGTTCGCAGAATTAATAAACTTAAATCTATCCCGTGAGAATCATTTTCAAGGCTTTTTAAACTACGAAAGAATTTCCAAACATTCCTAAGTCTTTTTACAAACTTTGACGCGTTGGCAATATAAGCCTGAATTCACTAAGCCTGAATTCACTAAGTCTTCAATTCACTAAGTCTTATATGCACACATTCTTGAGATCGTGTTCGCAGAATTAATAAACTTAAATCTATCCCGTGAGAATCAGTTTCAAAACTTTTTAAACTACGAAAGAATTTCCAAACATTCCTAAGTCTTTTTACAAACTTTGACGCGTTGGCAATATTAGTCGTATGTAGTTTAAAGCCTGAATTCACTAAGTCTTCAATTGCAAATAAGTCCCTAAAGATTGAAGCAAATGACATCTAACGCACATGTAGTTAATATGAATTAACTTCCTTTAAATTGTTATCTGTCATTATCAAAAACTTCAACTGTTTAATCCTTGACTTATTTTGAAAGACCGTTTAAAAGATTATTTGGCACTGCATGGCGGTTTGGTGATCTGTTAGGCAGCATCTTAGTCTAATTGTCCATGTCTTGGCCCAATAAACCTCTTAGGCCAATTCCAAAGGACCATTTGTCTTGTTGACTCTCATACAGGCTTAGTTAACTTGTCATTAAGCCTATCAGATAATCTCTAGACCATCGACCAAGGTTGACCAATGTTCATTTAACCCAATGTCCAGTGACTCTAATGTGGAATATCTTCGTGTTAATCTGAATATCAAGGGCATGTCAAACTCAAGGCGAACATCTTTATCTAACATTGATTATATGCTATGTTTGTCTATCGATGTTGATATTCTTTAACAGATACGATGGTAGAAGAGAATATTCCTGCACCTGAACCTACAAGATGAGATGAACAGATCCTTCATTGCTCAGAACAGTTACAGATTGGAAAGGGAAACCTTCTCTAAGATATATAGAAGTTGCAGAAGAATCCTATCTTCCACATTTCAGTTGATATTTCAAGAACACAAACTTCGTTAGGTTAGGGCATTCACTGCATCAACAAATTCCATCCTATCTACATTCAGTTGTTCCAAACATTCCTAAGATTTTGTACTAACTATGACGTGTTGGCAATATTAGTCGTATGTAGTTTAAAGCCTGAATTCACTAAGTCTTCAATTGCAAATAAGTCCCTAAAGTTTGAAGCAAATGACATCTAAGGCACATGTAGTTAATATAAGTTAACTCCCTTTAAATTGTTATCTGTCATTATCAAAAACTTCAACTGTTTAATCCTTGACTTATTTTGAAAGACCGTTTAAAAGATTATTTGGCACTTTCTCCCCCTCAAATAATGACCCGTTTTCTATTTAAAGAGCTGTAGTCATTGTTTGAGTGGTCGAATTATCTTTGAAAATCTTTTCGTGATTACTGAAAATATTGATTCATTGTGAAGACAACTTTTTCCCAATTGAAATAAGATTTCTCTTATTTTGACAAATAAATGCACTGAAACGTACACTTATTCTTATGATGCATGGATATGAAATAATCCATGCCCGGGAAAAATTAATTACCCGTTGTCAGGAACAGCTGTCTTTTCGACGACATGCGTTCCTCAGATTGAAAAGCGGGTTGCAGTCAGAAATAACTGCAAGCCATTGTCATGAGCTCAAAACTTTGAATGTTTTGTTAGAGTAGCTCAATACCGAAAAGACTTCTCTTTTCGTTGCTAAGGAAAAATGCACTGAGACGTGTATTTTCCTTTACGATGAGGCCCGGGTTATGCACAGAAATGTACATAAGCCATTTTTTTATATTTACAAGATGATGTTTGATGATAATATCAAGCAGTTACGTTTGTCAGAACCTCCAGTTCTGCTGGAGTCAAACATCTCATACCAATCCTTCTGACAAGATACAAAAACCGATCCTCAGGAAGGGCTTTCATAAATTAATCAGCTAATTGGTATTCAGTTCTGACAAAATATAATTTAATAATATCATTTTCAACCTGTTCCTTTATGAAGTGATACCGAGTATGGATGTGCTTTGTATGAGAGTGTTGTACGGCTTTGCATGAGATTGCTATGGCTGACTGTGAATCGTAGTACAACAGTATTTTGTTGTAGTTGAAGCCATAAACTTTAAGCTGTGTCCTCATCCACATTACTTGTGCACAACTTGCAGATAACGCCACGTACTGTGCCTCTGTTGAAGATATTGCAGTGCAATATTGTTTCTTTGACATCTTGCTTACAAGTTTGTCACCTAGGAACTGTATCCCTCCAGAAGTGCTTTTGCGAGTATCAATGCATTCGGCATGCTCAACGTCTGAAAATGCTTTAGAAAAGCCTTTGGACATCAGGAAATTGGATAATTCATCATACCAGGCTCTTGGGGCTTGCTTCAAGCCGTATAAAGCTTTCCTCAAAAGGTAGACTTTTTATGGATGTTCAGGATCAACGAACCCTTCCGGCTGAGCAAAATAAACCTCCTCCTTCAGTGGACCATTTAGAAATTCCGTTTTAACTTCCATCTGGTAGATTGGAAAGGACTTGTGTGCAGCATAGGCAACGAAAATCCGAACTGCTTCCAAACGAGCAACTAGAGCAAATGATTCTTCGAAATCAGTACCCTCTTCCTGAGCATAGCCTTTAGCTACAAGTATTGCTTTGTTGCGAATAACAGTCTGAACTTCATCCTCTTTTTTTTTGTTCTTCCATAACCACTTTAGCTTTATCACTGTCTTGCCAAATGGTTTGTCGACGAGTTCCCAGACTTGTGGTCTGTCGCTTTGGTTCTTCTGTACTCACTATGAGCGCGAACATACACATTTCAGGATCTGTGGCAAGTTGTTGTCTTGTTTGCACTGGATTTGTAAGATTGTCAATAACTTGTTCTAATGGATGATCTTTTGTCCATTGGTATTCATGACTCTGTTGGTTGAAATGAATGCATATTTTCATTATCAATATTGCATGAGGAAGACTCAGCAATGTCTTGTACCGGTGTACAGAAAGGATTAATAAATTCATCTTGTCAAGATGATGCATTCGCTGCTTGATTGAATAGAAATTCCAAGAGAAATATTCTTCAAAGAAATGATTAAATAGAAATTCGATCTCTTTTTGTGACGAATATGTTTTGTCTGCTAGAGAAACAACATTTTTCCTTGGGGGCACGGGGCCAGAGATGTCATAATCTGATGCCTTTTGTTTATTTGAAACGAGGTCTGAGGAGATATTGTCAACAAACGTCTCTTATCGATTGGGCGTGAGGTCTGAACGGATTTGATCAGACGTCATTTCATGAAGCACGGGTCCTAAACTGCTATGATCAGGAGCCATGAATTGAGGCACGGGCCCTGAACTGATGTATCCAGAAGTCATCAAAGAAGGCGCAGGTCCTGAACTGATTTGTACAGGAGCCATGACTTGACCATTTCAAGAACTGAACTGCTCTGCTGTAGTGCGGATGTTGGTGGTGAAAGTTGTAATGAATGATTCTTGACAGGGAGGAGATACTGGTTTAGGAGATGAGAGATCGATGACTGAAGTATCAGTAAAGGAACAGATGAAGAAACTTGTTGGATAGGAACAGTGACCATGGATTCAACTTCGGTTTCCATAGTAGTTTTTCCTGGTTCATCTTTTACTTATATATTTCTGTAGGATCAAGCTTAGTTTCCTCATTATCATCCCCAGCATTATCATCTCTGTCAAAATGTTCACTGACCACATCTGCTTCTGTAACACCCCCAAATTGGGTCGCAGCGGAATAAGGGTCCGGGGAGTGTTACTTCAAGATCAATAGCACA
Source organism: Tanacetum coccineum (assembly GCA_026074375.1). Taxonomy (NCBI): domain Eukaryota; kingdom Viridiplantae; phylum Streptophyta; class Magnoliopsida; order Asterales; family Asteraceae; genus Tanacetum; species Tanacetum coccineum. The sequence goes on along the minus strand of BQNB010000701.1, from coordinate 50,871 downwards.
AGATATATATGACGCCTTTTGTCCTTGAGGAACGAGGCCTGAAGAGACATTTTCAACAGACATCTCTTGTCGTTTGTGATGTAGAGTTCCTGAACTGTTTATGATCAACATTATTCATTAAGCACATGTCCTGAACTGGCTATGATCAGGAGCCATCAATGAGGACATGGTTCCCTGAACCAAAATATGGTCAGAAACCATAAACTATCTTTGAGATAGTAGATCTCAACCATAACGTTTCACACCGAATGGAGTTGGATTTTCATTTGCGTCAAAGTAGCTCCAAATGGCATGTTCTTGTAGTTGACTTTATGTTGAAATTGAATGAGAAGGATCGCCAATAACATTCTCTAATGAGTGATTCTTTGTCAACTTAGTGAAGATATTAAACAGTTGAATAAGATAGATGCAAATTTAATGGAATTCCCCTTGTCAATGACCTTTTGCCTTGGTCAAGGGCATTCGGTTAGGATCTGTATTAGGGTTGCTATATAAGTGTATACGAATTCGCGAATCATTCACCTTCATCAACTACCATTGATCAAGATGAACAATCTACTAGTACTTCACCATCAAATCAGGAAATTCAATCTCAAGTCACTCATCAAGGTGTTGAAGAATAAATTCATGGACATCAAAATGCATAATTTAATAATGCACCCTTCCTTCAAGGGTTCATTCCATTAAATTTGCATCATCTTATTCAACTGTTTAATACTTATCACTAAGTTGACAAAGAATCACTCATTAGAGAATGTTATTGGCGACCCTTCTCGTCCAATTTCAACATAAAGTCAACTACAAGAACATGCCATTTGGAGCTACTTTGACGCAAATAAAAATCCAACTCCATTCGGTGTGAAACGGTATGGTTGAGATCTACTATCTCAAAGATAGTTAATGGTTTCTGGCCAATTTTGTTCAAGACTCGTGCCTCAATTGATGGCTCCTGATCATAGCAGTTCAGGACCCGTGCTTCATGAAATGACGTCTGATCAAATCCGTTCAGACCTCACGCCCAATCGACAAGAGACGTCTGTTGACAATATCTCCTCAGACCTCGTTTCAAATAAACAAAAGGCGTCAGATTATGACATCTCTGGCCCTGTGCCCCCAAGGAAAAATGTTGTTTCTCTAGCAGACAAAACAGATTCGTCACAAAAGGAGATCGAATTTCTATTCAATCATTTCTTTGAAGAATATTTCTCTTGGAATTTCTATTCAATCATTTCTTTGAAGAATATTTCTCTCCAATAAACGATGCATGAACATTTATTGGAGAGAAATATTCTTCAAAGAAATGATTGAATAGAAAGTCCAAGAGAAATATTCTTCAAAGAAATGATTGAATAGAAATTCGATCTCCTTTTGTGACGAATCTGTTTTGTCTGCTAGAGAAACAACATTTTTCCTTGGGGGCACGGGGCCAGAGATGTCATAATCCGACGCCTTTTGTTTATTTGAAACGAGGTCTGAGGAGATATTGTCAACAGACATCTCTTGTCGATTGGGCGTGAGGTCTGAACAGATTTAATCAGACATCATTTCATGAAGCACGGGTCCTGAACTGCTATGATCAGGAGTGAATTGAGGCACGGGTCCTGAACAGAATTGTTTAGAAACCTTAAACTATCTTTAAGATAGTAGATCTCAACCAAACCGTTTCACACCGAATGGAGTTGGATGTTCATTTGCGTCAAAGTAGCTCCAAATGGCATGTTCTTGTAGTTGACTTGATGTTGAAATTGGATGAGAAGGATCGCCAATAACATTCTCCAATGAGTGATTCTTTGTCAACTTAGTGATAGTATTAAACGGTTGAATAAGATGATGCAAATTTAATAGAATGACCCCTTGTCAATTAGTTTCTTTAAAATTAGAGTTTAAAGAAATATTATGAATGAGGGGTGCATTATTAAATTATGCATTTTGATGTCCATGAATTTATTCTTCAACACCTTGATGAGTGGCTTGAGATTGAATTTCCTGATTTGTTGGTGAAGTACTAGTAGATTGTTCATCTTGATCAATGGTAGTTGATGAAGGTGAACCAACTGGATCAACAGCTCTTGAAGCAACAATAGCTATCAGATCTGGAGAGACAATTCGTAGTAGAGGATTATAGTACTCATTAAACAATGGTTACAACAGGATCTCATAGTCTTTCTTGGATGGTGGAACATATGGTGTTGGAGAAACTGAGATTTGCACGAGTCCTGAACTGATGTATCCAGGAGTCATCAAAGAAGGCGCAGGTCCTGAACTGATTTGCACAGGAGCCGTGACTTGACCATTTCAAGAACTGAACTGCTCTGCTGTAGTGCGGATGTTGGTGGTGAAAGTTGTAATGAATGATTCTTGACAGGGAGGAGATACTGGTTTAGGAGATGAGAGATCGATGACTGAAGTATCAGTAAAGGAACAGATGAAGAAACTTGTTGGATAGGAACAGTGACCATGGATTCAACTTCGGTTTCCATAGTAGTTTTTCCTGGTTCATCTTTTACTTATATATTTCTTCAGGATCAGGCTTAGTTTCCTCATTATCATCCCCAGCATTATCATCTCTGTCAAAATGTTCACTGTCCACATCTGCTTCCCACTCAAGAATTAGCTTTTCCTCATCAGGAACCCCTGGCTTGGATCCAGTTCCTTCACTTGAGGCTCTAGAGACGACTGTGGACTCATCAGGAACCCCTAGTATGTTACCAGTTCCTTCATTTGAGCCTCCAGTTCCAGGCTGTCTCTTGCTCATTTTCTTGCTTTCCTTGAGAGCTTTCATTATGTCAGCAGCCTCTTGTTCAGCAGGAGTAAGAGTTTGAATACCCTTGAGCTTCTTAGACGAATCAGAAGACCTCTTCTTTGACACAATAAAGGAATCTCTGAAAGCAATACCAGACTGTCTTCTTTGTGTGGGCTCGGGTTCAGATTCAGACACAATTCTTGCATGAGTAGCATGAACTTCTCTTGCAACAGCTTCTTCTTCAGCTTCAGTTAAGCTGATAGATTTACCTAATTCCAAAGCTAAGTCTGGTTTAGGGACGATGTTGTCATGCAGGAGTGATCTCTAAGGCCTTCCGAAATAGATCAGCACTCAGAGTAAACCATTTTTCATCAAGTTTGAAAGCTATAAACCCCAGTCTTTGCATCATGAGTCAGAGTATTCCAGAACAGCTGAATGTAGATAGAAGGGAATTTGCTGATGCAGTGAATGCCCTAACGAAGTTTGTGTTCTTGAAATATCAACTGAAATGTGGAAGATAGGATTCTTCTGCAACTTCTGTAGATCTTAGAGAAGGTTTCCCTTTCCAATCTGTAACTGTTCTAAGCAATGAAGGATCTGGGCCAGGCAGCACAGAGTATTTCTCGATTAAATCTGCAGTGTGTCGTTCAAGAATCTTAAGGAGAGAATCATCAAGTTTTGTTCCTAGATATTCATCAACAACCGTAGGAACTTGGGATTTAATTGAAGCCAAAACATCAGCAGAGTGATCAGTCTTCTTTACTTCAGACATCTCTTGCTCCAATCTTGCCACTCTTAGCTGAAGGGCGATAAATGGAGTGATTTCAGGGAGAGATGTGGTGATTGTTGTAGCTTCCGTGTTGATTGGTGGAGGAGTGACCAGTGACGAAGGCTTAGTAGATGAGACATTTGTGAAGGGAGCAATTACTGGAGGAGTTGACGTTACTGTCTGATGACTTGGATCAGGTATGGTGGAATCAGACTCCTTTATAACTTTAGATTTCTCCTGATCATCTTCGGTTGGTTTGTCATAAAGAAATTGATCCCCAAAGTTATAAGTGTCATCGAGATTTTTCATGGAAGACATAGAACCAGAATGACTTTCTGGATTTTCTTCGATGACACGTTCGTCTGTTATGAGCTTCAGGTTTTCATGAACCTTTGGGTAGGTTGTCGTGAGGAATTCATCATCCATGTGCTCAGGGTTTGGTCCAGCAAGAGACACATGTAAATTTCCAGAGTTTGATCCAGTCTGGTCTTCTTGCATGGGCTCAGGGTCTGGTCCAGCCAGAGCTTCATGTGCTTTTCAGGGACTGATATAGGAATGCTTGCTCCTGATGTTACTGTAGACGAGTCTACTTCACCTTGATCTTTGTTACCTTTAGGAGCATCGGTTTCTGTTTCACTTTCTGTTCGTTCTGAATCAGATGTTGATCAAGATTCATGGATCACTTTCTCTGATGTGTCATCTTCAGGTTAAGAAGAGGGTCCAGTTGTTGAATCATGAGGAGTTTGATCACGCCTAACAAGGATAAACTGATTCGTAGTTCTTTTCTTCTTTGACAGATCGATCAGGGAATGAGCTACTTGTTCTTCAGTTACAATGGCCTTTCCCTTGCCCACTATTTCTGGCAGTTTGGGAGTTGTTTTAGATACTGGATCCCTGATCGTTACTCCTCCAACAGGTACCTGACCTTGTGGCAGAAAGGCTGGATCCAAGCTAAGCTTAATAGCTCGTTCCATGTCAGCATCATCACCTTCTCCTTCTCCCTTTTCTTGATGCGCTTCCAAACTCATCTTCTTAGCCAGTTCGAGATCAGGATCATTACCTTCTTCTTGAGGAATAGATATAGATTCTTGTTGAGCTTCATCATCTTTATCAACAAGTTGGAAAGTAGGCTTTCCTTTTCTAATTTTCTATGGAAGCTTATGCTTGGAAGGTTTCTTTGTCGGAGCAGGAGCTGGCTTGGATTGTTTGACTAGAGTAGTGGTTGTGGGCTTTTTAGGTGGAGCATGCTTTGTTGTAGGTTGCACGCTTGCACTTTCTTGAGGGGTTTTCTTTGTATTCTCAGCAACCATTTCCAGATACTTGGGATAATACGAGGATTGTTGAATGGCTTCAGTAATCAGGTGATCAGGAATTGCCATTCCAAACACTTCAACAGTCTCACCTTTTAGGACAAACTTGAGATTTCCTAATATAAAATCATCTCCAGTATGATAAACAGCCGAATCAGGACGTCGATGGATGTTGTTCTTGCTTGCCAAGTAGTAGATTATCACCTTGGAAAACCGTCCATAAGGAATGAGGAGAGGAGTTACTTTCTTCTTTGGGTCCTTCAGATTGGCTTTGTGACTTGCTTTGTGTGAGAAAAATGTCTGGATCCCTTGAGTAAATTCTTCCCATAACAGCTCTGCATGATCAACATTAGATTGAGTGACGATTCCCCACAGCATTTACAAAACTAGGTGTCTGGGTTTGTCACTACCAGAAGTCGTTCCTGTCAAGCACTGGTTGATTAAGGTTAGAATTGCTCTCCATGGTTGATACACATAATTCACCCGTATATTGGAGACAATTTCTACAGGTTCAGGATACCCCAGCTCATTAACAAAATCAATCACAGTGTTACCAGACGGAGGTAACTCAAACGGTTGAGCTGGGATGACAGGAGTAATTGCTAATGCCTTTCTGAGAAGATCAGCACTTAGATTGAACCATTGTTCATCAATTTGACATCTATAAACCCCAGTCTTCTCGTCATATTTCATTATATTCTAGAATTGTTGCAGGTAGATAGCAAGAACATTTGCTGAGGCAGTGAATGCTCTGAAGAAGTTGGTATTACTCAAGATGTCCACTAATATCTGAAAGATGGGGTTCTTCTGAATCTTTTGAGCATTGAAAAGAAGGTTGCTTTTCCTAAAGGCGGTTTCCCCAAGATTGATGCTTTGGTAAACTTAGAATCTACTATATTTCCTTTTAACTTTCTAAGTTCATTATTTAATGCTGCATTTGCAAAAACTTTCTGAATCTGAGCTTTTAAATCAGCATTTTTGACAGACTTTTGATTAATATGAGAAATTAATGATTCTGTTGCCTTTATTTTCTGAATTCATTTTTCATTTTTTTTTTGTTTTTGTTTTTCTTTTTTTATTTTTTTTTTATTTTTTGTGTTTTTTAATTGAATCATAAAGTTCTTTGTAAGTCTGTTTCAAATGCTCATTTTCTTTATGTAGTTGCTCATTTGCTCAAGTAATTTAGCCACACTGTGTTCTAATTCGATGTTAATAGTTTCAATTACATCGATGTTAATTTTTAACTTTGGCTTCATTACTTGTTTCCTTCACACTTTTAATTTGTTTCTTCAAGTTGCAAATTAGTGTGGTTCTGGCCAGTAGCTGAGCTTTCAAATCATTAATCACAAAAAATTCACGAAATTCAGGAAATTCCTGATTCTTACATGGTTTGTTACTTTGAAAACTTTCTTCCTTTTGTTGAATTTGTATTTCAAGTGAAATACAATGTTTTTCCAGTTGTAAAAATCGTTTTGAAAGTTCATTGTAAATTTCCTTATCAACCATATCTTTCGTTTTGAGAAGCTCAGTTTTAAGCAAAGCATCCTGGTCAATCTCTCCTCCCCTATGACACATATTTGTTGAAGTAGGAGTGGTATTGCTATCAATAGTTTCCAACAGATGTGTGTCATAACTGGGTTCAGATTGCTCAGTATGCTGTTGTTCATTAGCAAGGATATTATGTAGAGCAGTCAATTGTACCTCAGCAAATGGCTCTTCGTCATTTACTGGTCCGATATCTGCATCCACAGCTTGTGTGGTATAACTCCCTGAACTGCTACTTGTATTCTGCTTGTCGGGCTTTGTCCCACTGCTTTCTGTGACAACCAACCCAGCATCAACTGCTTCACGCATATTGACCTTTTCCTCTTGCCTTTGCATCTGAGTTTCAATCTCTGATTTGCTGAATGCATTGTTGTTTTCAGGCTCTATCAAACTGCTTTTTGATACAATCAAGCTGTCATCCATTGCTTGAACTGGATTGATCTGAATATCTTGAGACTGCATCTTGACACTTGACTTAATTTGATGCTCATGAAGTATTTCATCATGCAACTGACTTCCATTCTCCTTTAGTGCATTAAGTTCATTTTCTTTCATGCGTAATACACCATATGTATTTACAACTCTATGAATGACCGCTTCAAGTGTATCCAGGTTCTCGAGTAACTCACGTCTGTACGCACTAGGTTCACAGCGCGTGAAGTCTTCGAAGTCTTGTTGCCAACCTTGATTCAGAAGATCCGTTGCATTTACCCCTTTTGAGGCAAGAAATTCCTTGAACTGTGTTCTGAGTGCTTGAAGACAAGTCTTTGCATTAACCCCATGAAGATTCTCTCTTTCAAGTTGTAGCCTTAACTGATCCAGATTATGAAACATCTTCAATTTGAAAGTCTGATGCTCTTCACCAAAGAATGAGCGAAATGCTGGTTTAAATGCATCAACAGCATAAGGCGAATTAAGGAGATAGAGATCATGAAGATGTGTCTCGAGTTGTTCAAACCATGTCATGCAGTTGGAGTGCCTTTGTTTTGCGAGCCGTTGCGTCAGTTGAAGCTCTCTCTCTTTTGAATTAGAATTAGAAGATTCCATTGAAATTCGATGTGTGAAATAAAATTAAGGATCTTAAGTAGATAATGTGATTGATGTTGTGGTTTTAAATGCAATTAACGTTCACGGGATTTTACAAGTCTATGATTAAAACCGATAAAAGATTAACGGGATTTTACAAAATCAATAGAAAACCGTGAATGAATAATCGTTTGATGTTAAGGTAGGTTTGTTGTTTGATTAATGCAGTTTAAGTCCTGTTTAGGTTGACGGTTTGTTATTTGGCCCTAAAATATTTGAATTTTGACCAAAACACAAAATTTACCCTATTACCAAAATTTAAATTTTGTGTAAAAATTAGCTAAAAAAGCTATTGAAAAATTAATTTTTTTCTTAATTTTTCCCGCCAAAAATAATTTGAATTTTTTAACAAATTTTTTTACCCTATTACCAAAATTTAAATTTGGTGTAAAAATGAGCTAAAAAGGCTATAGGAAAAATTAATTTTTTCTTAACTTTTCCCGCCAAAAGTACTCTTTTTTTTTAATCAAACCGCTGCGTATATGTTTCTATCAAACCGCCGCTTTGAAATCAACCAAACCGCCTCCTATTGATTGAGCAAACCGCTGCCTAACAGGCCAACTCGCCGCCAAGATCTTACTAGGCAAACCGCCGTGGTTTTGAAGTAACTCGCTGCCTAGTTTTGTAAACTCGCTGGATCAATAAAATAATCAACTCACCGTGAGCAACTCGTTGCCAATAAACTAACTCGCCGTGAGCAACTCGCTGCCTATAATCTTAGCAACTCGCTGTACCTTTTACCAACTCGCCGGCTATTATTTTCAAGCCAACTCGCCACTATCCTGTGTAAACCGCCGCGAACAAGCAACTCGCCATTGACTTTTGGCAACTCGCCTTTGACTTTTTCCTAAATTTCCGGATCTTGTCCCTACCTTTTGTCAAACCGCCGGTTAGAAAATGATATTTTAACCAACTCTCCACGAAGAACACTTGGACGAATTAAGCAAAATCAAGCCATATTATCTTTTTAACCACGAATCAAAGCTAAAATATCAAATACTAAGCAAACCTTATAAGCCTAATCATTCCATAACATCTATGTCTTCGCGGATCATCAAGAAAGAAGCAAACCTCCACGAAGAACACAAACCTTAATAAGCTTATAAATCGAATTAGGAACTAGCAAATCACATGGAATAGCAACACATGAACCTGTTAAACATATATAACATGAAAAACACGATTAATGAACCAATAAACCCAAAACAAATTTGAGCCGTGGTCTTTTTCTTCACACAATGAGCCACGTTTTTGAGCTTAATCAATCACAAATCCACCCCATGGCTCTGATACCAATTGTAGGTTCCCGAATTCACACAAACATGTATAGATCTAGAGAGATCTAGAGAGAGAAAGTTAGAGAGAGAGAATGGTTGAGAGAGAAACTAAGGAAAACACACTAAAGAGTGTGTGTAAAATGAATAGATGCTTACCTCTTCCAAAGTTGGAAGAGGTATTTATAGTTCTTACAATACACCGGGTATTAGTACCCGGTTCAATACCGAAAGTCATACGTTTACCTATTAAACTACGAGCTATATTGAACAGTAAAATACATGGGGTGACCGAGTCTTTTTCTAATATCTAACAAAAAAGATAAGAGAATAAGCTCAAATAATAAGCTAAAGAAAACACCAACCTTTGAAATAACTTCTTCATTTAATAAGCTCAAAATCTTGATTACCATAAGCTAAAATAAGCAACAAAAAGCTTTTACAATAAGCAAACTAATAAGCTAAAAAGACATAAAAATAAGCTACACTACTCCTACACTACTATGAAATATAAACAAAAAAAACTAACAACTAACACCCTTCAATGAAGCTGCTGCGTTCCAATTTATAGCCCAAAGTGGGCTTGGGGGCATTTTCATCTTTTCAGGTACTCGAGACACGTCTTAGTGTAAAAGTTGGGCATTATAGTCTTTTCCTTTGCTCCACCGACTCAATCATAGCTTAATATTCACGCCAATCATTGGCTTGGTCTCCAAACCTCGTACCTAACCATATGCAGCTGTCATTCTTCCGATCCACCAACCACAATGCGCCACGTCATCATTCTAGAGGGGTATTTTTGTCATTTCATCCCAACGCGTTATTAATACGCCATTGATTATACCTCGTAACTGCCAGCTAGATCCACCAATGAGAGGCTGCCACGTATGCTTCTGGATCATTCCTTGTACTGACAACCTCGTACACCTGCACGGTACCTCGTACTCCAATCATTAGAATGCCACGTGTCACTACCTGAGTGGTGCCACGTGGTGTAATTACTGTTCTGGCACCGTCACCGGACCACCATCAGACCACCGGTCAACGGCGGCAGTCAACGACGGTCAACGTCGCCGGACCACCGTCGGACTACCGGTCAACCACCGCCAGACCACCGGTCAACCACCGGTCAACGGTGGATGACCGCCAGTCATGGGGCGGGTCAGGTCGGGTCTGGATCGGGTCGTGGGCCGAGTCAGGTCGGGGTGAAATCTCAAAGCAAGCCACAAGACCAACTGTGCTAGGCAGTGGTCTTGTTATATATATGCATTATTATTTACTTAACCCTTATTTGGCCTAGTTCATTTATACTAGTATTAAAGGTTCAAACAGGGACGAAAAAGGTTCAAAATAAAAAGGTTCAAATATGAAAGGCCGGTACCGTTGGACTCGTAATTTCGTGCTCTTTCCAATGGTGTGATCGAGGAATATTAACGACTTCGTTTCGACCTCGATAAACGTGAAAACGTCGTCGAAAGTCACTCGAAAATTACCGTTTTTGCTTTGTTTTCAATCCTTTGTACCTGTAAGACATAAAAACACAATACAAACATATTTGCAACATATTTATCCATATTTTAGTGTTTTAGTCTATTTTTAGCATTTTCCGGGGTACAAATGATGTGTGTTTTAGCACATATCAGTGTTCATGAAATTAAACCCATAATCAAGCATTTGATTTTTGATCCATAACACCTGTCCACAATAATTAGCAGCAGCAACATACTCTGCTTCAGTGGTAGAGTTGGCAATTATAGTTTGCTTTTTACATTGCCATGAAATCAACCTTTTGCCAAGAAATTGAAAACCTCCTATTGTGGATTTCCTGTCAAGGCTAGCTCTAGCATAATTACTATTAGAAAAAGCTTCCAAGTCAAATGGTGAATCTCTAGGATACCAAAGGCCTAATTTAGGCTGACCTTTTAAGTATTTAAAGATCCTCTTCACTGCATGACAATGTGAAGTCTTTGGTGTAATTTAAAACCTTGCACAAGCACAAACAGCAAACATTATGTCAGGCCTATAAGCTGTTAAGTACATCAATGATTCAATCATTTAACTGTATAAGTGAATATCTACATCCTCGGCTTCTTCATCCTTGAGCAATGCCTTTTTAGTCTCTATTGGAGTGCTTGCTGTCTTAACTAAGGAGAAATCAAATTCTTTAATATAACAGCCACATACTTTTCTTGGCTGATGAAGATACCATCATCTCTCTGCATGACCTGCAACCCTAAGAAGAAAGTGAGCTCCCCCATAGAACTCATTTGAAACAACTTGAGCATTCCAAACGCTTCAAACTTCACACTCTATGAGCATAAAGACTTCATAGTAAGAACCCAAAATGATTCATCTACAAACACCGGCCTAACAGGATAACACGCTTTGCTCTTCTTGATAAACAAAGTCTTATCTATAAGCCCTCTTTTAAATCCATTTTCTAATAAGTAGTTAGACATAGGTCTTATACATGCTTTAGGAGTCTTTGATGGTAACCATAAAAGGAAAGTTAAAGGAAAAAGCATCCTCAATATTGGAAGTAGGGTGGCTGGGAGAAGACATCGCTCTGTTAACAACCCAGTGGTAAATAACATAAGTTATTTATATAATAGTATAATAGTTATGTACTTTACATACTATTCCGGAAGATGTAGTGGCACGGAGGACTTTCTTGGATGGAAAAAGAAAAGTAGTTATAGTTAAGGTTTCAACCTTGTTCTCTATAACCGTGGCTCTTGATACCAATCTATAACACCCCCATTTTTGACATATAGCAGCGGAAGCTAATCTGGGGTATTATTTCATAGTACAACAGTCATAATCATAGAAAACGACTCAAAAGAGACGTTTTTAAAAGATAAGTTATCATTCATTATTTCATCAGAGTTTTTACAAATAGAGGTCCTAAAATCTACATGAAAACATAAAGTTTGAATGATAACAGTTTAGCCATCTTTAAGTCCGTGCCACTCTGTGCCATAAGTTGCTCAAATACCTGAGATAAACATGCTAAAAAGGTCAACACAATGGTTGAGTGAAATTCATAGGTTTATGGTAAATAGTTTGAATACAAGTTCAATAGTGGGTTACGTTGTTATACACCTATAAGTGTAATAATTGCAATGAGTACAATTATTATAGAAAACAATATTATTGCCCTAAGCTCATGACACCAAGACCTTGAGATAATCAATAATTACAAGAAGTTGCCCCAACGGGTGCCTTTGCCAAACACCCGCATAGTGATTCAAATGAAGTGCGTTTGGTTACCAGAAAGTATAGGTACACCAACAGAGAAGCTCAGTCCCAAATAGATCTATTCATAATATTCGTGCTTACTCCGAAAAGTAATTAACGGTTCATGATAGTGGGGTCTTAATGGAAAAAGTAAGGACTTAGGCAATAATATATCAGGATAGCATATAGTTGGAAAAATACTCGTATTCATGGTTTATAGCATGTATCCCCCTTGCGGGTTTATGAAAACATTTTAAGATTTAAAATGCGAGGCTATGAACTCACAAAGTCTTTGAAAAGTAATCACATTGTTATAAAATAAATGAGTATGTAAAAGAGTTTGTAAACAAGTATGTAAGAGAGTTTAATTTACGAGCATGTATCCCCCTCGCGAGTTTATGAAACATTAGAAGATTTAAAAGCGAGACTATGAACTCACCTTAACAGGGGAAATCTGATTAATGGCAAAAGTATGTCAAGTGAAAGTCGGCTTCGTCACGCAACCTGGGATAATATGTCAAGTCTTAGTGTGATGGTTTATGTTTTAAAACTTTATAAAGTTTAACGTATTACTTTGATTTATTAATTTATGGAAATATTGTATCACTGTTCGGGCCATCATAATTCAGAGTGCATGTAGTAAACGTTTAAGGAGCCAGGACACTTTAAATCATAAATCCAGCAAACTTGTAACATCTCGCATTTTCAGGTCATTTACGACTTCATTTATTCCATTAATTATTTTTAGGCTTTTGCACGTTTACTTTTTATTTAAATCGCGTAAACTAAAAATAATCATTCAACATAAATGAGCATCAAACAATTAAATGTTTACGTCAAGTAAGTGTTATAAAGTTATTAGGATAATAATTTATAACTTTACGCTTTTTATTTTTGTTTGTTACGTAAAACATTTACATAACGCAATAAAAATATACTTTTGCATTCATATCAAACCATAAACCCATTTAGGCTTCCACAATTATCCACTAATACCTATAATACCCAAAAATCTCATAAATACTTACTCCTTTCCATGCTATAACTAAATTTCATCATATACATGCATTCATGCTTGAAATTAAATCAAAAGAGCCACCAACTATCCACTAACTCACATAAACAATAGTTCTTGTTACCCAATGGATCAAAACTTAATTTTTGTCTCCTCTTTGCTTCCCAACCCACGGCTAAACACAAGGAACATAAGGGAACCATAACCAAGCATGAAAGTGTGGTCATATCATCTCTTACAAGCCATAACTTGTCCCTAGTCCTAGCTTATTATTAAACAATTCTTGTTCCCTCCTTGTCCCTCCATACCTACGATTACACACAAGGAGAAGAAATAAACCATAAGCTCATGATATGACTAGTAATCTTCTCATGTTGGAAAAGGAAGCAACAAACTCTTCACCCTATATATTAAACAAGTCTTAGACATGTCCTAAACTAATAAACTAAAGGTTTGTCCCCCCTTTTTGAACCCATTCCAGCCGAATACACCATAAGCAACCCAAAACCAATTGATTCTTTCAAAGAGTGGTATTACCTTGCATGTTTAGCTATAAATAGTACTCATAAAGTAAGGAACACACACACACACTCCATTATCAAGAAAGCTAGCCAACTCTCTCATTTTTCTTCTCCTTTGCTCACGTGGTACAGTAGCAGACCCTCACCCTTACATTTTCAATTTTCAAACTTGTTTAAGTATCCTAAGATCTCTAGTAGGCGTATATAAGGCATTTTGGAAGCTTGGTTGGTTTGTATAAGGGTTTATTCAAGTGGTTCTAAGCTAGGGTTTCATTCTTTGGAGATTAGGGTTTTTCATCCAAGGATTTTCGAATTAGGGTTTCATTGTTTGGGTTGATCTTGTTCTTCATTCATCCAACACTCTCCTAAGGTTACCTAAAACCCTAATCTTTTCAATATTGTTCATTTCATGTATTATATGATTGTATGTAGTTAAATCATCACCTAGGAAACTTTATAAAATTTATAAAATGAATTTTCATGTCGGATCCTAGTTCGAGCCATATATGCATATATGTTAAAACTAATGTTATATTGGATAAACACATTTTACACAAGTATTAGGTAATTTATAAAATGTGTATATAAATTAATGGTGAAAAGTTTATTTATTAAGTTTATGAATAAAAAATTATGTGGACTAATTTCTTGGACACTATGAACACAATATGATGGAAATCATGCAAAGGACATAGTTTATACTCAAGGGATGTTAATTTATAAATTAGAAGACATGTAGTATTTTATCTAAGCTAAAAAGTACATAAATTAAGTTATATAAATAAATTAGATAAAGATTAAAAGTTTGCTGATTTAGTTCGAAACGTAAATCTGAGATTTTATATTTTATAAAAATAGTACTCTTCATGAGGATCGTAAGCATGTTAAGAACTTGAAGATCCGATAAATAACGAAGGATTTATGATTTATACGAGATAATGTGTATAAAAGTGTTTTTATAAATCTAAGTCTATAAAAACTATATAAATTCTAACCAAATTAGAATGTTTTGTATTTTTCCTTTAAATTACACATCATAAGGATTACAAGCATGTAAGAAACTTGAAAAACCAATGGGTAATGAATTAGTTATGACTTTTTCATGTTTAATGACTAAAATAACTAAAAGTAACTTTATAAAAGTAATTTTATAAAAACCTGTTACTGTTCATCATAGTAGGCTGATGAGAAATATTTTTGTTGGATAGAACTTTGAATTACGAAGACCTTGGGTTAATGAATCCACTAAAAACAAAATTAAAACGAAAAGATATGATTTTTTATACATTTCAACAAATTAATATTTATAAAAAGTATGTTTATAAAAGTTGTAACATACGGTTTACTGATCACAACATTAATAAATACACATAATAAAATGTAATGGTTGATTAGATTTTTCAAATACAAATCCATACATATAAAGAACGTATAAACGGAGGTAAAACGAATAAATTACGACATTTTTAATATTACAACATTTAATTATATAAAAGTAGTTTTATATAATTTATTAAATTGATTAAATGTTACTGTTCATCAGTAACTTAATGTTTACAAATATGATATTTTGATATATCATTCAAATACGAAACCACGGATATAAAGAATATGCAAAACGGAATTGAAACGAAAAAGATATAAGGTTTATAAAACCTTATGCACTATTTTTATACTTGTGCACTATTTTTGTAAAATCAATTAAACTAATTATATAATGTATCATAATATAATTATCTAAAGGTGATAAAACAATTACTTTTCATAAACGAATAATTGTTGGACAATTTTAACATTTTCACAATACAGATTCTGAACATTTAATTACAAATGCAATCAAATTGATAATTTATAAATTAAACAAACACTTTAAGGGTGTGATGTAACTATTAATTATGTATGGCATTGGGCATATCAAAGTGCCATATTATTCATACGAACCTATGTTTATTAGGGTTGCATTCGGACTTCGCTGTCGGATTCACTCAACTTGATTTAATTTCATTCACTTCTTTGTTGAGTGAGTTTCATAGCCATATTTTACTATATCAAATGATATTACAACTTTATGGGGTGAGAAACATGCTTTAGTTTTACAATGGACGTAAGTGTATATTTCATCAAGATTAGCGTGTTTGCCTAAGTAGCGATAACCCTTTGAGCCTATTATCATGAACTGTCAATTACTTTGTGTGAGTGCGGATGTTATAAATAGATCTATTTGGGGTTGACATCCCTATCCGGGTGAGTAGCTCTCACTAGTGTCATGGAGTGAACCAACAGGTGTATACCATGTCGGATATCGGATGTTGCGGTTAGAACATCAATCACGGGCAATGTAAGATCAATTTATATTGCAATTCATAAATTCAAGCTTCGGTTCCATGAGCTTAGGACACGTAATTACATTTGTGATGTTTGATATGTTTGCATTATCAACATTGAAAATCTATGGTCCTACATTAACAATTTACATAAACCAATGAGATTCACCAACTTTATGTTGACATTTTTAAGCAGTTTTTCTCAGTCAATGAGGCACGAGTGCTAAAGGAACATTGAATAGTCCTTTTGGAGTCAATGCATTAAAGATTTGGAGTCATTCATGTTGGGAAAATTTTTATGATCAAAATCTTGTAATTTATCAGTGTTAAAATTTAAGCCGGTTTGTGCTTTGTATTAAACAACTTCAATAAATCAAATGTATCGTATTTTAAATGAACTCTTTTTAGAGGTCATTCTCATATCTTGTGCTATTGATTTATAATGTAACGCTCTCGGATACTCATATTCCGCCACGACCCAATTTGGGGGTGTTACAGATTGGTATCTAGAGCAAAGGTTATAGAGAATTTAGGGCAAATGTTTTTTACTTGGAACTATAACCGTTTTATCAACATTGCACTCATAAACAGGGACTTTATGGACATTCATTCATACGTCACTTGTTGCATTAGTTGGGTATACTAGATGCTGCATGGTTCTCATACGTGTTTATAATATATTAAGTATATTATTATTGGTCTTATATATGTACAATTAAACTATGAGTTGAAGTGTTACAGATACAGTCATGTCATCGGATTCAACATCATCTGAGGTTACATATACGTCTATATCATCGCATGGAGACCCGCTAGCTTGGGCTGTGGACTTCTTCAGACTCCAGGAGCCCGACTCACCAGAGGCTGCACCGGCATCACCGGACTACGTGCCTGGCCCTGAGGAGCCAGAGCAGGCACCGCTCTCGCCAGATTACGTGCCGGGACCAGAGTACCCTGAGTACTTGGCCCCATCTGATGAGGAGGTTCCCGTGGAGGATCAGCCTTATGTTGTTGCTGATTCACCTATAGCCTTATCTCTAGGCTACGTTGCTGACTCGGATCCCGAGGAGGATCCCGAGGAGGACTTTAAGGAGTGGCCGTAGACTATCCCCGCGATTGCGTGATGGGCGATGATGATGACTCCTCTAATGATGACGAGGAGGAAAAGGAGGCTTCAGAGGAGGAGGAGGAGGAGCATCTGGCTCCGGCCGACTCTATTATTGCACCCGTTGTTGACCATGTCCCCTCTTCTGAGGAGACAGATCCGTTTGAGACTGATGAGTCTGCGGCTACACCACCATCACCACTGGCATGTCGTACCACTGCTAGGATATCTATCTGACCCGAGGCACCTATGCCTTTTCCATCAGAGGAGGAGGTCGAGAGACTTCATAGCCTTAACCACCAACCATCCACCATCACCACTCATCTCACTATCACCACCCTCTGCAGAGGAACGCCTTGCTAGGTGTTTAGCTGCACCCCCACATCCATCACCACCATTACCACCTCCACCATCATCACTACATTTACCACCACATGTACCCACATCATTACCATTACCATCATCACCACTACCACCACTACCAGCCTCACTGTTCATACCACTACCAGTCGACCGTAGGGAGGACACTTTAGAGGCCGAGTTACCACCTCGTAAGAGGTTATGTCTGACTGCTCTCACATCGAGGTATGAGGTGGGGGAGAGTTCGACTGCTGCTCCTAGACCTGCTGGAGGTCATGGGATAGACTATGGGTTTATCGGCACTCTGGATGCCGAAACCAGACGTCAGAGAGCCGAGGAGGTCGGCTATGGGATTAGAGATGTTTGGGTAGACCCGAGAGAGACGGTTGAGGAGGTAGCACCAACGACCCTTGAAGGGGTCAATGATAGGGTGACCGAGCTCGCTGCGGTACAGGAGCAGGACACCCAGGATATCTATGCCGTGATAGAGGATACCCAGGATAGGCAGACTCGGATATTTCAGAGTGTTGAGGCATTGATCGATGATAGGCAGTACCACTATGAGACTGCACGACTGTTAGATCAGGAGGCTCTAGTCTCCCGAGAGGCTTGGGCACACTCTATGGGACTTAGTTTGGCTGTCCATTATGAGCTTCAGGGATACAGGACCCACGCTTGGATGCAGGATCACCGTATCGATGCGCAGGATTCATTGATAGCGGCTCTGACCGCACAGGTTTCATCACTGCAGGGACATTTGGCGACGGCTCTAGGCGAGATCCGAGCACTTCAGGCTAGAGATCAGGCTCGTGCGGATGCTCCCGAGGGCACTGGTAGTAGTGCCTAGGTTCACTTTCATGTTCATAGCTATCATTTGTAGCCGGCTAAGTATTATGGGTTTTATTCCCAGCTAGCACGGCAGTAGGACTTGTATTTTCATTTCTTGTATCAGACAATCATGTATGTTTTCCGGTTATATATGATGTGTTGTATTATGTCATGTCGATCTCAATTCTGTTATGTGTTGTGATCCCAGTCATGTTATATAATCACTGTGTGATGTGATCTTGTTATATATATAACGTGTTGTATTATGTTATGTCGATCTCAATTCTGTTATGTGTTGTGATCCCAGTCATGTTATATAATCACTGTGTGATGTGATCTTGTTATATATATGTTGTACCCATATCATGTTGTGAGGTTTATGAAAACTCACGTGTTTTATATTGTTGTGATTTAGAACAATATGCCACCAAGGAGATCCTCTGCTACTGCAAGGGCTGCTGCTGCTGCAAGGGCTGCTACTGCTGCTGCTGCGGCTGCTACCCCTATGACAGCTGCTGCTGTTGAACAGCTAATCGAAGCAAGAGTGTCTGCGGCACTTGCAAATCATGAAACTCTTCGAAATAGCACTAATGGTCATGGCGATGGGAGCCACAATTCTGGCACTGGAATCAGAGGAACCACACGCACTCCGCGTGAGTGTACGTACAAAGATTTCCTGAACTGTCATCCACTAAACTTTAAGGGTACTGAAGGGGTAGTTGTGTTGGCCTAATGGTTTGAAAAGATGGAATCAGTGTTCCACATAAGCAACTGTGCTGTGGAGAACCAAGTTAAGTTCGCTACTTGCACCTTCGTTGGAAATGCCCTTACATGGTGGAACTCCCACATGAAGGCTGTTACTCAAGATGTTGCTTATGCTATGGACTGGAAGACACTAAAAAAGATGATGACAGCCAAATACTGCCCAAGGGGTGAAATCAAGAAGTTGGAAATTAAGCTCTGGAACCTAAAAGTGAAGGGTACTGATATCCCGAGCTACACTCTGTGTTTCCAAGAACTTGCACTAATGTGTGGACGTATGTTTCCCGAGGAATCAGATGAAGTTGAGAAGTATGTTGGTGGACTTCCTGATATGATTCGGGGAAATGTGATGTCATATCGACCCCAGAGAGGATGCAATTGAGTTTGCCAATGATCAGATGGACCAAAAACTCATCACTATTACTGAAAGGCAAGCTGAGCAGAAGAGGAAGTTAGAGTATAATGCTGGGAACAATCAGGGGCACCAACAACAAAACAAGAGGCAGAACACTGGGAGGGCTTACACTGTTGGGCCTGGTGAAAAGAGGGAGTACACGGGATCATTGCCCTTGTGTACAAAATGCAACTATCACCACAAAGGGCCATGTGCTCCCAGGTGTAATAAATGCAAGAAGATCGGCCATCTGGCTCGTGACTGTAGGAGTTCTGGTCCCAATGGTAATAATAACAATCGTGGGAACTCCGAAACAACTCAGAATGCTGGCACTTGCTATGAGTGTGGTGTTCAGGGGCATTTCAAGAGAGACTGCCCGAAGTTGAAGAATAAAAACCATGGTAATCAAGGTGGGAATGGCAATGCCCCAGCGAAAGTGTACGTGGTGGGCAATGCGGGGACAAACCCGGACTCCAACGTCGTTACGGGTACGTTCCTTCTAAACAACCGCTATGCTTCTATCTTATTTGATACTGGTGCCGATAGGAGTTTTGTATCTACTACATTTAGTTCCCTAATTGATATCACACCAACTACATTAGACCATTATTACGATGTTGAACTAGCCGACGGGAAAATAATTGGGATAAACACTATCATTCGGGGTTGTACATTAAACTTCTTAGATCATCCCTTCAACATTAACTTAATGCCCGTAGAACTTGGTAGTTTTGACGTCATAGTTGGTATGGATTGGTTGGCAAAGTACCATGCTGTCATTGATTGTGCCGAGAAGATCGTTCGTATTCCCTGGGGAAATGAAACCCTAATTGTCCATGGTGACGGAAGCAGCCGGGGAAACAGGACTCGTTTGAACATCATTTCGTAAGAACCTCTAGGGGGAAGTTAAACGACTTTCCGACGACTTTCATGTTTCCGCCGAAGGCAGAAACGGACTCGAAGTGCCCAATACTCATCTTAAACTTGACAGAAACCACTAAACTTAACAAATGCTGGATTTTATACCTTCAATTATATACCTGTTTTCGCTCTAACTTTTTCGTATAAATCGTTTGATAAGATTCTTACCTTTCAGAATTGTCGGTGAATTCATACTACTTTATATAAAACATAAAAATACTATGGCTTCTATATACGATTTTGACAGAATCTTTGAGTGAACCTTTGTTGAAATCCATTGCGTAACATTGCTTTTATCCCTTACTACTTGTGTAGTTAATCATTTTTTCACCAATTAATATGGTACAATACTCTCATCCTTTTAACATGATATTAGCAATTTCTAAAACATAAATAATAGTGTTGCAAAATGAGCATTACAAGTAAAACTCTATTTACATGTTAAAAATCCTACTGGTAATTCAGCTTTTTATTTTATTTTTTTTTTTTTTTTTTTAAAAAATAGAACTAACCTTATGCATAAAATCGAAATATTGAAAGAAACATAAAGGGTTACTAGATGACCTTATGGTGGATGATGTGATGTTTATGTAATCTAAATCCCTGTTTAGATATAATCCAAGCTTGCACCCAAAGAAAACCCTAGTTTTCTTAAATAAACCTTCTTTCCAAGTGAAACTAGTTCTTTTCTTGATTAAAGCTTGAATCTATGGTTAGCCAATGCTTGGAAACACCTTAGAATATCTTAGGATGAATATGTATAGATGTGTATAGGTTGTAGAAAATTTGGTATGGATTTGTTACAAAGGGTTGTTTGAGCCGTGGCCTAGTAGAGAGCTAAAGGGAGTGTTTTTGATCTTTTTGGTAAGTGTTTTTACTTGTATGAGGTTCCTATCTCTAGTATGATGTATATAGGAAAGTCTTGTCTAATAAAGGTGCAATAGTAGTCTTGACATGGTCTCTTGGTCTTAAGGAAGACTAGTTGGTCAATATGAAACATGTATGGCGATCTTTAATGCAAAATTGTGGATGTACAAAGTCCTAGTTGCAGATTTTCTTTTCATTTTTTTCTGATATAACTCTTTATATAAATTCGCCATATTAGAGACATATTGATATATTTTTGTTAAAATTTGAGTATGGGTATAAATGTGGGTATGTGTTGAAGCGTAGAAATGTTTTGGTGTGTTCGGGAGTCGCCTAAACGCATTTTTTTATTGCGAAAAAGTAATTCAATTTACGCAGACCATAAAAAAATAAAATAACAAAGCCATAATTATCTCAAATAATTATTTAATACTTGTTGATGTGAAAATTTAATTATTTATTGTCCGTTTATATTGTAACGATAATTTTTTAGCTTACGGATTTAGCTTAAATTTACGATTTAAGACAAAACACGTACATTAAAAAAAAAATTGGTACAATTATGGATTTATCGACGTCATCAATAAACCTAAAAACACGGAGGTGTATTGTCTCCCCCCGTTAAAGTGAGCCTTGTCCTCTAAAGGGCTTAACGATCGTGGCATTGGAAGAAGATGGACGATTGGTGAAAAGAGCGATAATTCTTCTGAATCGGTCTTCGCGTTCCCATTTGAACTACAGGACCTCTCCTCGATTTTCCATCGTTACCTTGAATTGGAAAGCGGCTTTGCTTCACCCTTGATCTTCTCTATCCATGATTTCTATAGTACCTCCACAATCTGAGCTTGGAACCAATATGAAGGTCCATCTATCGGAAACGACTAATGGGTCTTCGAATAGCACTTCATGGAAATCGGTATTGTGAACCCTGCCTAATCTTGAGGCAGTTTATATGGTAAGCTGGGCTTCCACCCTAGCAATTGCCTTGAAAGGTGCGTGATTCTAGGGTTCAGCTTCCCCGTTTTGCAAAGCGTACTACTCCTTTCCAAGGCGAAACCTTAAGCATAACTCGGTCGCCATTCTCGGAATTTTAAAGGCTTATGTCTCACATTGGCGTAACTCTTTCGGCGAGCAAGTTTGATAGCGAATTATCCTAGGGCGACTAGTGATGTGTCTCGGCTTTTTGGCTTAGGATTTGGTGTAAGATGACATCGGCTTTATTTTAAGATGGTGCAAGAGTTTACTTGGTTATTATGATTATTAGTTTGGTTCTTTGTGATAAATATGTTCTAGGAATTTGCATACAGCTTTGATATAACTAGAAAGTTGTTTCTTGATGACAGGCTTTAGGGTGACTACTCTCAGCATGACATGGTCCTTTCCTGAATTAACCATAGTTGATCAGGCTATGTATATGTGAGGGCTAACGATGCGTTGCTCATTTCGTCAATAGTTTTATAATTTGACATTGCAAAGTAGAAGTTAAAGTAGGGTTGATGAAATTTTCACGACACCCCAAATTTTGGGGGGGAAAAAAAAAATTTTGCTAGGTAATTTGAAGTTGTTCGCGACAAACAAGAAATTTAGAAAAATACAATGAGACTCCTAAGGAGGTAATGTCTAGGATTGTTCCAATTAGGATTTACTTTGGCAAAGCGAGACAACTTTCTCTTTAAGCTTCGATCTATCTTCATGTGGTTCAGGGTCTTGATTCGTTCTCTCATCCTAAGGGAAGCAACCATTCCATGTGTTCCCGTACTTCTGCTGGGTTTCCTTGGGTTTCGTTCTTCAATTCCGGGCAATCACTCTTGTAGTGCCCTTGGTTCCCACATTCATAACAAGTGAGGGTTATTTGATTGTTAGTAGCAGCAGAACTCTAACAGTCTTGAGTCAAATGACCGACCCTCTTGCAGTTTGCGCATTTTATAGTGCACAGGCCATTGTGGTGAAACTTGCACTTGTTGCACAGCGGTAGAGTTCCAGCATACTCTTTTTTACTCACAGTCCAGCGGCGTTGCTGGGACCACATTTTTCCTCATTGGGATGTTGTTGTGGAGCTTGGTGGTTGTTGTAAAGTTTCTCTTGGTCTCAACTTGACTGTCAGCAAAAGTGCTGATTTTCTTATCCTATTAACTTGTTGCCATTTCTGTAGCTTCTGCATGGTTTTTGTTTTGACCCCACAACACTTCGGGTAATCATTATCGGGCAAACACCGGGACATACCTTTCAACCTTGTCATTATCCTCAGGAGAACATTCTAAACACACAGCCAGTGGCTAGTTTTTTCTGGAAACGTTGGTTGTACCCCTGTCAATCGGTACCTTTTATTTTATATTTCCATTAACTCGCCTCGAGCTTTTTCATCTCATCCTCGGAAGTACTTGTCTGTCATTTTCTTTCTCAAATCTATCTATGGGTATTTGATAAGGCAAACATCAATGGACCAACAATCTATAGTGGAATTCCACCACATTAGAGCTCCCTGCAAAGAGTTTCAGTGGAGAACTGATCTGATTATCCACAGAGCAGTTGCTTATGCGGAATACAGTCTCCTAATCCTTTCAAACCGTTGGGTTAGTTCGACCACTACTCAGTGCCTTTGAAATACAGAGTTGCCTTATGGATGTACTGGTAAAGTGCATGCTCGAGCACGCGTTCGGTCTTTTGGCACACGGTATCCCGAAGTATGGTTGTCATCGCCATTCCTGTTTGCATCACGTGCTGCCAGTGCAGCAGTAACACCTTGGTCAATCATTGCCTGAAGTTGGGCATTGGTGACCATGGTGGTGATAGGCTTTTCACTGTAACTGTTGTTGACCTTGGGCTTTTTTGGTGCCATTTTCATTCAAATCCCAATAAATATAAGATTTGTTTAAATCCCAAAAGTCAATGCTCGAAATAGAGTGTTGTGACGTGATGTAAGGTCAATATGAATGTGCGCTCATGGGCAATTAATGGTTGATGGTAGATATCTATATTCGTTAGCTTATATGTTTTGGTATCATTTTGAAACTATGAGCTTATAGTACTACCTTGCCTAAAGAATGTTCCAGTATTTATATAAAATAACCTCTTTATAAAAAAATAAATAGAATACACATAGGTAGGGTAAGAATATATTAATATTTCTAAACTATTATATTATATATATATTTATAATATATATTTATATTTTGTATATATATACCTAGTCATGTTGCAAGTAAGCAGATAGTTGTGTAGGCACCATACCAGACAAATATTCCTATAATGGTTTTACCACTATAAATTAAGAGTAATTGTTTCAACATAAGCCTCTGAGTCCTATACATCCTCGAGGGATTTTATCAAGCACTCGAGGTGTTTTTTTTGTTTAAAAAAAAAAACACCTGTCATGGCTCAATTTCGCATATCATCAAACAGAACTGGTTTGAGATTCAGTAATGGAATTGTTTACGCGTCTCGACCTAGTTAACTAATTATTCTCGACTATCGGGAAATACGCGAACCTTTTTCGTCTATCTAACTCACATGAATCATGTAGAATGTATATCATTTATGTCTGTGGCTATTGTGCAACCCACCTTACCTCGACAAGGTCTAGTGTTCAATCTATCATAGAAAATTGTGTACTTTGAAAATTTTTGATGTGTGCCATTAGTTTGTGAATATGGCTATAAGTCTTGGGTAAAAATTTGCACCTAGTTCTTCTATAGCCTTGGCTCGTTTTTTTATACCAATCTGTAAAACACCCTCAAACAATGGGTCGCAAACGGAATATGTGTCCGGGAGCGTACTTTATAATATCATGGCACAAGGTCATGAGAGAACGACCTCGAAGTGTCGTTTGGAAAAGTATTTTGGATTGTCTAGACTCCATGGCATATCAATTAGCCAGCATCTAATTCATTGAGGAAAAAAAAAATAAACATTGCTTAAAAGTGTCAACATTAAAGTTGGTGAGTTCATAGGTTTTTGTACAAATAACTGTAAATCCCAAAAACTATATATATAGGTTTACTGTGTTCCAAGTTTCGCCCATACAAGACTTGCAACGCATAAACCTACGTATATAGGTTTCCTTAAAATATATATAATCCCAAATTGTTTCCAAGTATATGTTGTAATGAGCACAATATCCCAAAATGTTTCAAGTATATATTGTAATGAGCACAATATCCCAAAATGTTTCAAGTATATATTGTAATGAGCACAATATCCCAAAATGTTTCAAGTATATATTGTAATGAGCACAATATCCCAAAATGTTTCAAGTATATATTGTAATGAGCACAATATAACAAAATGTTTCAAGTATATATTGTAATGAGCACAATATAACAAAATGTTTCAAGTATATATTACCACTTTATTCAAGGTAACGTAAAGATTCATATGTGTATAAAACAATGATTACGATTACTCTAAGTTCATGGAACTGCTACGTAGACTCATTAAAGTTTGCAATTTATTCAAGGCACCGTAAGGTTCATATTCAGCGTATGTCGTGTTGTGCTTCCGACATGTTATAACGTGGGTTAGTTCGATCTCGATACTAGTGTATGCTAATCACCCCGAACGGGGTAGTCAACCCCCAATAAAGTATCTCCATAACACTCGCGCTTAACCATCCAGGTAATTAACAGTCCCTCCACTTAGCTAATCTATAATTTATTCGGAATAAAAAGTTCAAGTATTATTTACGTCCAAAAAGTAACCATAGTAGTGATATCTCATCGCGTATATATAAAAAGAGTATGTAAATCAATTTGTTATCAACCATATAAATCAATTTGTATCCAAGCATGTTCTCTCCCAAAAATATATGTAAAAACTGTAAATACGTGGGGCTATGAAACTCACATTGAGTGAGCATATTCCAAGTTTATCACATATAATGCGGTCCGAAAAATGTCGAATGCAACTATTTAATTTAAAGTCGTATAAGTATACTAATCAAATTGAGTTATCTCTTACCATGCATTAGTCTATTTAGCTAATCACCATCTAAGGTTTGAGTGAAAACATATTTTTTCTTGTAAACATTTATAATTTATATGGAATAATGTATTATCGTTATTCCTGGTCGGTTATTAGTTTACTCCTGGTAGTTTTGTAGTTACTCGTGTAGTTATAGTTATTAACTTGGTAGTATATTAGTTACTCCTGGTAGTGTATTAGTTACTACTGGTAGTGTTATAGTTACTCCTGGTAGTTATAGTCATTACTACTGGTAGTATATTAGTTACTCCTGGTAGAGTATTAGGTTACTCTGGTTAGTGTTATAGTAACCTCTTGGTAGTTATAGTTATTACTACTGGTAGTATATTAGTTACTCCTGGTAGTGTTGTAGTTACTCCTGCGAGTTTATAGTAGTGTATTAGTTACTCCTGGTAGTGTAATAGTGTATTTTCTCAGAGTCTTGTCCTGGACTCATTATGACCCTACGAAATCACATTTTCATGGACTCGTTCTAAAGAGTATTTATGCGAAAACGATATTTTGAACAATACCTTTCCAGTTTGTTCGAGTACCGACAACTAGACGAAATGGGCGAAAAGCACTCGCATCAGATTGATGCAGTGTAATTTTTACCAAATAAGCCGATTTTGCCATCCGCCTTACGACCCGGGTCACTCGCTATTAGACTTAAAGAACCTCGCGGGAAGTAAAACGGACCTTCTCCGAAAACAACTTTCATGTTCGGCCGAAGGCCGAACTGACTCGAATAGTGCCGAAGTACACTTAAAATCCTGAACAGAAAACACTAAACTTAACAAATGCTTGATTTTTATACCTCGATATATACTCGTTTTCGCTCTAAATTTTTCGTTTTTTTTTTTTTTTTTTAGTTATAAATCCGTTTGACAAGTTTCTTACCTTTTTCGGTATTGTCGTGAATCATACTACTTTATAAATAAAAAAATTTAATAATTAATATGTTTATATATACGAATTTTGGAAGAATCTTTGGAGTGACTTGTTGAATCCATTTTTAAACCTTGCTTTTATAGCCTTACTACTTCTTGTTGTTAATCATTTTTTTACCACCAAACTGAATATGGTAATACTTGTACTCCAACCTTTTAACATGATATTGCAATATCTAACATATTTTATAGGGTGCAAAATGATATTACAGTAAAAACTCCATTTCATTGTTAAAAATCTTCCGGGTGATCAAGATTACAATAGAACTTAACATTATGCATAAATATGAATATTGAAAGAACATAAAGGGATCTAGATGGACTTATGGTGTATGATGTGGTGATTAATGTAATCTAAACCCTTGTTGTAGATAAACAATCCAAAGCTAGCACCAAAGAAAACCTAGTTTTTTAAATAAACCTTTGCTTTCCAAGTGAAAACCCCTTGCTTCCCTTTCTTGATTAAAGCTTGAATTTGGTTAACACTGCTTGGAAATATCTTAGAATGTATTAGTTATGTGTGTATGGTGTGTATAGGTTGTAGAAAATTTGGTATGGATTTATTACAAAGGG
Organism: Tanacetum coccineum; assembly: GCA_026074375.1. Taxonomy (NCBI): domain Eukaryota; kingdom Viridiplantae; phylum Streptophyta; class Magnoliopsida; order Asterales; family Asteraceae; genus Tanacetum; species Tanacetum coccineum. The sequence goes on along the minus strand of BQNB010000701.1, from coordinate 23,328 downwards.
GTGTTTGAGCCGTGGCCTAATAGAGAGCCAAAGGGAGGGTTTTTGATCTTTTTGGTTAAGTGTTTTACTTGTATGAGTTCCTATCTCTAGTTATGCATGTATATAAGGAAAGTCTTGGTCAAAAAGGTGCAATAGTAGTCTTAGACAAGTCTCATGGTCTTAAGGAAGACTAGTTGGTCAATATGAAACATGGTATGGCTATCTTTAATGCAAAGGTGATGTACAAAGACCTAGTTGCAAGATTTCTTTCATTTTTCTTGAATATAACTCTTTAAATCCGGCCATATAGAGACATATATGATATATTTTTGTAAAATTTGAGTATTGGGTATAAATGTGGGTATTTGTTGAAGCGTAGAAAAGTTTTGGTGGTTCCGGGAGTGCCTAAACGCATTTTATTGCGAAACGTAATCAATTTACGCAACCAATAAAAATAAAATAAACAAAGACCATAATTATTCTCAAAATAATTATTTAATACTTGCTTGATGTGAACATTTAATTATTTGATGTCCGTTTATATTGAAGATAATTTTTAGCTTACGCGATTTAGCTTAACATTTACGATTTAAAGCAAACGCGTACAATACAAAAGGTACATTGTGGATTTATCGACGTCGTCAATAACCCTAAAACACGGGGTGTTATAGTTATGTTGTCACAATGGTTCGAGAAGATGGAATCAGTGTTGCATATCAGCAACTATGCTGTGGAGAACTAAGTTAAGTTTGCTACATGCACTTTCCTTGGAAATGCTCTAACATGGTAGAACTCCCACATGAAGACTGTCACTCAAGATGTTGCTTATGCTATGGACTGGAAGGCACTAAAGAAGATGATAACAGTCAAATACTGTCCAAGGGGTGAAATCAAGAAGTTAGAAATTGAGATTTGGAACCTAAAAGTAAAAGGTACTGATGTCGCAAGTTACACTCTGCATTTTCAAGAGCTTGCGCTGATGTGTGGGAGGATGTTCCACGAGGAATCCGAGGTAGTTGATAGAAAATATAAAAAAAAAAATTTTTAATGGGGGGGTTTTTTTTTTTTGGGGGTGGACTTCTGATATAGATTCGGGGAAATGTAATGTCTTATCAACCAAAGAAGATTGAGAAAGCAATTAAAGTTTGCCAAGATCTGATGTCAAAAAGTCCTCACCATTACTGAAAGGCAAGCTGAGCAGAAGTGGAAGTTGGAATTTAATGCTGGAAACAATCAGGGGCACCAACAACAAAACAAGAGACAGAACACTAGAAGGGCTTACATTACTGGGCCTAGTGAAAAGATGGAGTACACGGGATTATTGCCCTTATGTACAAAATGCAACTATCACCACAAAGGTCCATGAGCTCCCAGGTGTAACAAGTGCAAGAAGATCAGTCATCTAGCTCGTGACTGTAGGAGTTCTGGTCCTAACGGTAATAATAACAATCGTGGGAACTTCAGGACAACTTAGAATGCTGTCACTTGTTATGAGTGTGGTATTCAGGGGCACTTCAAGAAAGACTGCCCGAAGCTGAAGAATGGAAACCGTGGTAATCAAGGTGGGAATGGCAATGCCCCAGCAAAAGTGTACGTGGTGGGCAATGCGGGGACAAACCTGGACTCCAACGTCGTTACGGGTACGTTCCTTCTAAACAACCGCTATGCTTCTATCCTATTTGATACTGGTGCCGATAGGAGTTTTGTATCTACTACATTTAGCTCCCTAATTGATATCACACCAACTACATTAGACCATTATTACGATGTTGAACTAGCTGACGAGAAAATAATTAGGATAAACACTATCATTCGGGGTTGTACGGTAAACTTCTTAGATAATCCCTTCAACATTAACTTAATGACCGTAGAACTTGGTAGTTTTGACGTCATAGTTGGTATGGATTGGTTGGCAAAGTACAGACCTCTCATTGATTAGTGCCGAGAAGATCGTGTCGTAAACCCTGGGAAACTTAATTGTTTCATGGGGGGGGTTGGACAGGAAGTAATCAGGGAAACGGGACTCGTTTGAACATCATTTCGTGCACCAAAACTCATAAATATTTGTTGAAAGGACATAATGTCTTTTGGCACATGTTACTACGAAGGAGACTGAAGACAAGTCAGGGGAGAAGCGACCTAAGGACATACCAATCGTTTGAGATTTTCCTGAAGTATTTCCTGAAGATTTGCCGGGTCTTCCACCGACTCGACAAGTGAAATTCCAAATCGATTTGATGCCTGGTGCTGCACCTGTAGCACGAGCACCTTATCGATTAGCTTCTTCCCTTCGAAATGAAAGAAGTTGTCGTAGCACTGCATGGAACTAAAAGAAATTGGGTTGTTCGAACAAGGGCTTTATAAAACCCAGTTCCTCGCCTTGGGGAGCTCCGGTCTTGTTTGTCAAAAAGAAGGACGGATCATTCCGGATGTGCATCGACTACCGGGAATTGAATAAAGTGACGGTGAAGAATCTTTATCCTCTCCCAAGGATTGATGATTTGTTTGATCAACTATAAGGATCTAGTGTTTATTCAAAGATAGACTTGCGATCGGTTATCATCAGCTTAAGTACAGAGAGGATATTCCAAAGACGGCAATTAGGACTCGGTATGGTGGCCAATACTAGTTTCAATAATGCCCTTTGGGTTGACAATGCCACTGCAATATCATGGACCTCATGAACCGAGCGTGCAAAACCATATTTGGAAAAATTTTTTAATTGTCTTTATAGACGATATACTATTTTGTATTCAAAGAACAAGAAAAACATGAGAGCATCTAAGGGCAAAATCTGAATTGCTTAAAAGGGAGATTGTACGCTAAATTTCTCTAAATGTAGAATTATTGGGATTCCTAAGGTATAATTTCTCGGCCACGTGATTGATAGTCAAGGCATTCACGTGGATCCCGCCAAGATCGAATCCATAAAAGATTGGGCATCTCCTAAGACTCCAACGGAGATTCGTCAATTTTTAGGTCTTGCCGGTTACTACCGAAGATTCATTGAAGGATTTTCAAAAATCGCTAAGCCAATGACCAAACTCACTCAGAAGAAAGTCGCCTTTGAATGGGGTGACAAGCAAGAAGCAGCTTTTCAGACATTGAAGCATAAGTTGTGTAGCGCACCCATCTTAGCTCTCCCTCAAGGAGCTGAGAACTTTATTGTTTATTGCGATGCGTCACATAAAGGATTGGGTGCGGTATTGATGCAAAACGAGAAGGTGATTGCTTATGCATCACGACAGCTGAAGATTCATGAGAAAAATTATACTACCCATGATTTGGAACTTGGTGCAGTGGTGTTTGCTCTAAGATTCGAGGCACTACTTAATATGGAACCAAGTATACGTTGTTCACAAATCATAAGATTCTACAACACATCTTGACCAAAAAGGAGTATAATATGATGCAACGCGTGGTTAGAGTTGCTCAGTGATTAACGATTGTGGAGATTAAGTAACACACGGGAAAGCAAAATGTTGTTGCTGATTTGAGCTTGAGCAGGAAAGAGCGAATTAAACCATTAAGAGTCTGAGCCTTAGTGATGACTATTGGTTTGGATCTTCCCAAACAAATCTTGAATGCTCAGACCGAAGCACAGAAACCAGAGAATCTCAAGAACGAAGATGTAGGTGGTATGATCAGGAAGGATATACCGAAGGAAAAGTTGGAACCCCGTGCTGACAGAACCTTATGCTTAAACGACAGGAGTTGGTTGCCATGTTATGGTGACTTGAGGACTGTGATCATGCACGAGTCCCACAAATCAAAATACTCCATCCATCCGGGTTCTGACAAGATGTACCAAGACATGAAAAAGCTATATTGGTGGCCCAATATGAAGGCCGACATCGCCACCTATGTTAGCAAATGTTTAACGTGTGCTAAAGTCAAAGCTGAACACCAAAGGCCATCGGGTTTGTTAGTACAACCCGAGATACCCCAATGGAAGTGGGATAATATCACTATGGATTTTGTCACAAAGCTTCCTAAGTCGTCGCAAGGATATGACACCATTTGGGTGATTGTTGACCGACTTACTAAGTCTGCAATCTTTACAACAAACAATGATAGAGACTGTTTCCAATGAGAAATGGCAGAATATACCCCTGAAGGAGGAGTCACTAGGCATTAATACTTGTCTCGACATTGTGATCGGAACCCCTTAGATTCGCAACAAATCTGGTATACTTCAAAAGGCTTTGGGTAATAACTTGATATGAGTACTGCCTACATACCACAAATCGATGACAAAGCGATAGAACTATCCAAACCTCTCGGAGGATTGCTACTGTGCTGTGTGATCGAACTTGGAAATGGTTGGGTTATAACATTTGCCACTAGTTTGATTTTCTTAACTCAACAGATATCACGCTAACAATCAAGGTTGCACCATTCGAGGGCACTTACGGACGAAAAGTGTCGTTCACTGTTTGTTTGGCTGAGGTCGTACAAGTTTAACTCACCGGTCCAGAAATGGTCCAAGAGACAACTGAGAAGGTCATCCAGATCAAACAAAGAATGCAAGCCGCTCGTGACCGACAAAAGAGTTATGCCGACTTAAAGCGTAAGCCGATGGAGTTCCAAGTTGGGGGATGGTTAAGCTCAAAGTTTCCCACCTTGGAAAGGGGCCGTGGCGATTGTGTGGCAAACGGGGGAAGTTAAAAAAAACCCTAATATGTTGGACCATATCAGGAATTAGTTCGGCTAGAAAAGTTGGATCCGTTGCTTACAAGCTTGAGCTCTCTTCAAGAGTTGAGCAGAGTTTCATAAATACATTTTAATGTCTCTAATTTGAAAGAAATGTTAATTCCGACGAACCATAAGCCGTTCCGTTGAGGACTCCACGTGGAATGAACAAGCTTCGTTTTGTGGAAGTAACCCATGGAGATCATGGATCGAGAGGGATCAAGACGGGTGAAACAAAGCATATACCACTTGTCAAGGTTTGATGTAACTCAAGAAAGGTCCTGAGTCTTCCTCATGGAATGCGAAGACTCAATTTTTCAAAGAATTTATTTGAATCTCTTCACTAAACCCGTAACCCTTTATCAAGTGGTTGCAAACTTGAGCCTAAGACAAGGCTCTTCTAACGGGTAAGACTGTAACATTTCCATTTCTGGAGGTGATTTTCCGCGACTCAATTATTGTCATTATATATTTTTAAAGGGTTTTTAACTCGTTCGATATTAATTATAATCATTAATCGTTAAAACGCGAAACTAAAAATCACCATCAAACGAAACGGAGAACCAAAAAGTTAAAGTTTACAATCAGCTAAGTTTTATATGATTGATAGGAGTATATTTATAACTTTTCATTATTTATTTTTATTGGTTACGTAAAACGCTTACATTTCGCAATAAATTATATTCGGGCATACCCGGAAGCACCTATACCTATCTATACTCAAACAAATACCCATTTTTATACCCAATACATAAAAATTAACTTATTTATGAACCAAATAAGTCTCATGGATGATTAGGATGTTTACACAAGGAAATAAAATGCAAAGACCCACTAGTATCATACTTTTAAAGTTGTAAACCTTACAAGAAGTGCCATGTATCCCATGTATCCATAAATTGGCACTTCACTTGTACCCTACTCCCATTTTCAGCCGTGGCCTCCTTCTAGGGAGGAGGAGAGCTCTTTGAAATTGTCTTTATACCACTTCTCATCATGTGTTTAGCTAAAGGTTGTTTAAACATGCACCAGATTAACATACATATAGAAAGTCATAGGATAATTAAACACACACTCTCTCCCATTGCAAGTAAAAACTTCATTTTCTCTCTTTTCATAAGCCAAAACCCACGGCCAAACAATAGAGATTAGGGTTTCATTTTTTTTAATTCTAAGGTATTTTAGGCATACAAGGTTCATATCTACGCATAAATAAGGTTACTCAAGAGTTTGCAAGCTTGGATTTGGGTTTAACGAAGCAAGGATAAATCAAGAAAACCCCTATTTAGGGTTTTCCTAGATAGGGTTTTGGAATTTGGAAAGCTTGGCTTAGGGTTTTTACCTTGTGTTTTATCATCCTACATACTCTCCATAAGGTCTATTAGAAATTTTTATTTACATTTCCATTCATTCATTTAATTATGTGTACATGCTTGTTATATATGTTAAACACCACCTAGATGCATTTTTATGATTTATGAGATATTACAAGGCATATATAGATTCGAATTCTATAAGTATAATGATGAGATAATACATGAAATGGAAGTACACACTTGATATAAGTACTAGTTAATTTATGAGTTTAGTTTGTGAATTATTTTGTATTGAAAGTTAATTACAAGTTTATGTATAAAAAGATCACAAGGACATGGATTTCAATTGGACAAGTGTTATGGACTTTTAGAGGACTTAATAGATGTAAGATATATGATAGAAAACTTGGTAAAAGAATTGTACAAAAGCTCTTAATAAATGAAAGTATAAAACTTGTTTTATAAAACAAAAACATGTAAACTATTTTGGTACCTACTGTTTGATTTTGTCAAATAGCATGTATATTTTATATTTTATTTAATTAGTACTTATCACAAGGATCGTAAACATATAAGAAACTTGAAAAACTGAGCAATAACGAAGGAGATATGACATTTTTAAGTTTACAATAATTAAATGTATAAAAGTATTTTTATAAAAGTTATTTTATAAAAATATTTACTTTTTCAAATCTGATATATTAAGGAAGATATTTTATAAAGATAGTAATTTTCATGACGAATCCAAACATGTAAGAAACTCGAAAAACGGATTTAAAATGAAGGTGATACGTTATTTACAAGTTTAAGTTAAAAAGTATTTTTATAAAAATAGGTTACTGTTCACAATAGGGTACCGTTGGGAAATAATTTTCCTAAATAGAGTTTTTAATTATGAAGACATGGACTTAGCAATCGCTAGAAACCGAATTAAAACGAATGAGATGCAATTAAAATACGATTTCAATAATTAAAGTTATAAAAAGTATTTTTATAAACTTTCACTTACTGTTAACTGTTTATAACAGTACCAAAACCATATAAAAATAAAAAATTTGATTAGACTCATTCAAATACAATCCATACATAAAAAGAACAAACAAAACAGTTAAATGAATAGCAAAGTTATTGAGTCAGAAACTTGCTCATAATTAACCAGTTTTGTTTTGTTCATTAACATTGTATGGATTCGTAATTTGAAAATTCAAATCAAATTTTATATTTTTATAAGTTTTGGTACTGTTATAAACCGTAACAGTAAGGAAAGTTTATAAAAATACCTTTTATAACTTTAATTATTAAATCGGTAATTTAATTGTATCCATTCCGTTTTTAATTCGGTTTTTAGTGATTCCTAATGTTCCACGTCTTCGTAATCAAAAGCTCAAATTAGGAAATTATTTCCCCAACAGTATACTGTCGTGGAACAAGTAACCTATTTTTTATAAAAAATACTTTTTAACTAAACTTGTAAATAACACGTATCCACCTCATTTTACATGCCTTTTTTCGGTCAATTACATGTTTGGATTCGTCATGAAAAGTACTATCTTTATAAAATATCCCCCTTAATATATTAGATCTGAAACAGTGATTATTTTTCTAAAATTACATTTATAAGAATACTTTTATACATTTAATTATTGTAAACTTAAAGATGTCATATCTCCTTCGTTATGCTCGGTTTTTTCAAGTTCTTAAATAGCTTACGACCTTGTGATAAGTACTAATCTAAAAAAAACAAAAATATGATATGCAATTTGACGAAATCCAAACAGTAGGTACCAAAATAGTTTTACATGTTTTTGTTTTATAAAAACAAGTTTTATACTTCCATTTATTTTAAGACTTGTACAATTCTTTTACCAATATTCCTATATATATCTTACAACCTATTAAGTCCTTTAAAAGTCCCAAACACTTGTCCCCATTGAAATCCATGTCCTTTGTGATCTTTTTTCCATACATAAACTTGTAATTACCTTTTCATACAAAATAATCACAAACTAAACTCATAAATAAAAAAGAGTAACAACAGTACTTTATCAGTGTGTACTTCCATTTCATGTATTATCTCATCATTATACTTATAGAATTCGAATCTATATATGTCTTGTAATATCTCATAAATCATAAAAATGCATCTAGGTGGTGTTTAACATATATAACAAGCATGTACACATAATTAAATGAATGAATGGAAATGTAAAACTTAAAATAAACCTTATAGGAGAGATGTAGGATGATAAGCGCAAGGTAAAAACCCTAGCCAAGCTTCTAAATCCAAAACCCTAATCTAGAAAACCCTAAATAGGTTTTCTTGATTAATCCTTGTTAAACCCAAATCAAAGCTTGCAATACCCTTGAGTAACCTTAGATATGCTTATAATGAACCCTTGTATGCTTGGAATACCTTAGAATCAAAAAAAAATGAAACCCTAATCTTTATAGTTTGGCCGTGGGTTTTGGCTTATGAAAAGAGAGAAAATGAAGTTTTTACTTGCAATGGGAGAGAGTGTGTGTTTAATTATCCTATGACTTTCTATATGTAGTAACTAGTCATGTTTAAAACAACCTTAACTAAACCATGGGATGAGAAGTGGTATAAGGACAATTGCAAAGAGCTCTCCTCCTCCCTAGGAGGAGGCCACGGCTCAAAATGGGAGTAGGGTACATGTGATGTGCCAATTTATGGATACATGGGATACATGGTACTTCTTGTAAGGTTTACAACTTGGAAAGTATGATACTAGTGGGTCTTTGCATTTTATTTCCTTATGTAAACATCCTAACCGGCCATGAGACTTATTTGGTTCATAAATAAGTTAATTTTTATGTATTAGGTATAAAAGTGGGTATTTGTTTGAGTATAGATAGGTATAGGTGCTTCTGGGTATGCCCGAATGTAATTTCTGCGTAATGTTAAGCGTTTTACGTAACCTATAAAAATAAATAATGAAAATTTATAAAATATAACTACCTAATAATCAAAAAAAAAAAAATATAACACTTGTCTTGATGTAAACTTTAACTGTTTGGTCTCCGTTTACGTTGTGAATTTTATGTTTTACGCGATTGTAACTATAAAATAAATAATTATAAAACGAACGCGTAAAAACTAAAAATAAATAATGAAAATAATTGAGTCGAGAAATCACCTAAAAATGTGAAATGTTACAGTCTCCTCCCGTTAGAAGAGTCTTGTTCCCAAGGCTCAAATCGCAACACTTGACGAAGGTACGGGTTTAGTGAAGAGGTGTGGGTACTTATTTTGAAATTGGTCTTCACGTTCCCAAGTGAACTAAGGACCTCTCCTCGAGTTCCATCGAACCTTGACAATTGGGATACCGCTTTGCTTCAATCGTTTGACTTCCCGATCCATGATCTCTACGGGTTCCTCCATAAAATAAAGCTTGTCATCCACATGAAGTCCTTCTAATGGAACGACTAATGGTTCGTCGGAATAACATTTCTTTAAGTTTGATACATGAAATGTATTGTGAATCCTGCTCAACTCTTGAGGAAGCTCAAGCTTGTAAGCAAAGGATCCAACCTTTTCCAGTACCTTGAAAGGTCCAACATATCTAGGGTATAACTTCCCCCGTTTTCCAAAACGTACGACCCCTTTCCAAGGTGGAACTTTGAGCATAACTCTATCCCCAACTCGAAACTCCATCGGCTTACGCTTTAAATCGGCGTAACTCTTTTGTCGGTCACGAGCGGCTTGCATTATTTGCTTAATCTGAATGACCTTCTCAGTTGTCTCTTGGACAATTTCTGAACCGGTGAGTTGAACTTGTCCAACCTCGACCCAACAAACAGGTGAACGACACTTTTGATCGTAAAGTGCCTCGAATGGTGCAGCCTTGATACTAGCATGATAATTGTTGTTGAAAGAAAACTCAACTAGTGGCAAATGTCTAACCCAACCATTTCCAAAGTCGATCACACAAGCACGTAGCATATCCTCGAGAGTTTGGATAGTTCTCTCGCTTTGTCCATCAGTTTGTGGATGGTACGCAGTACTCATATCCAAATTAGTACCCAAAGCCTTCTGAAGTGACCTCCAAAAATTTGATGCGAATCTAGGGTCACGATCACAAATGATCAAGACAGGTATTCCATGCCTTGTGACTACCTCCTTTAGGTACATCCTTGCCAACTTCTCCATGGGGTCAGTTTCCCTCATTGGTACGAAGATTGCAGACTTCGTAAGTCGGTCAACAATCACCCAAATGGTGTCATAGCCTTGCGATGACTTAGGAAGCTTTGTGACAAAATCCATTGTGATGTTATCCCACTTCCATTGGGGTATCTCGGGTTGTACCAACAAACCCGATGGCCTTTGGTGTTCGGCCTTGACCCTAGCACATGTCAAACATTTGCTAACATAGGTGGCGATGTCGGCTTTCATATTGGGCCACCAATATAGCTTCTTCATGTCTTGGTACATCTTGTCGGAACCCGGATGGATGGAGTATTTTGATTTGTAGGACTCGTGCATGATCACAGTCCTCAAGTCACCATAACATGGCAACCAACTCCTGCCGTTTAAGCATAGGGTTCCGTCGGCGCGGGGCTCCAGCTTTTCCTTCGGTATATCCTTCCTGATCATACCTCCTACATCTTCGTTCTTGAGATTCTCTGGTTTCTGTGCTTCGGTCTGAGCATTTAAGATTTGTTTGGGAAGATCCAAACCAATAGTCATAACTAAGGCTCGAACTCTTAATGGTTTAATTCGCTCTTTCCTGCTCAAAGCATCAGCAACAACATTTGCTTTCCCCGGGTGATAACGAATCTCACAATCGTAATCACTGAGCAACTCTAACCAACGACGTTGCCTCATATTCAACTCCTTTTGGTCTAGTATGTGTTGTAGACTCTTATGATCTGTGAACACCGTACACTTGGTTCCATACAAGTAGTGCCTCCAAATCTTTAGAGCAAACACCACTGCACCAAGTTCTAAATCATGAGTAGTATAATTTTTCTCATGAATCTTCAACTGTCGTGACGCATAAGCAATCACCTTCTCGTTTTGCATCAACACCGCACCCAATCCTTTATGTGACGCATCGCAATAAACAATGAAGTTCTCAGCTCCTTGAGGGAGAGCTAAGATAGGTGCGCTACATAACTTATTCTTCAATGTCTGAAAAGCTGCTTCTTGCTTGTCACCCCATTCAAAGGCGACTTTCTTCTGAGTAAGTTTGGTCATCGGCTTAGCGATTTTTGAAAACCCTTCAATGAATCTTCGGTAGTACCCAGCAAGACCTAAAAATTGACGAATCTCTGTTGGTGTTTTAAGAGACGCCCAATCCTTAATAGATTTGATTTTGGCAGGATCCACGTGAATGCCTTGACAGTCAATCACGTGACCGAGAAATTATACCGTAGGAATCCAAAATTTACATTTTGAAAACTTAGCATATAACTCCCCTTCTTAAGCAGTTCTAAAATTGCCTTAAGATGTTCTTCATGTTCCTTTTTTTTCTTTGAATAAATTAGTATATCGTCATATCAGCGATAAACCAATTACAAACTTATCCAAGTAAGGTTTTAAACAACATCCCGTCATGAGGTCATGAATACCGCAGGTGCATTTGTCAAACCAAATGGCATCACTTGGAACTCGTAATGACCATACCGAGTCCTAAATGCCGTCTTTGGAATATCCTCTTCTCGTACTCTGAGTTGATGATAACCCGACCGCAAGTCTATCTTCGAATAAACACTAGATCCTTGTAGTTGATCAAACAAATCATCAATCCTTGGGAGAGGATAACGATTCTTCACCGTCAGTTTATTTAATTCCCGGTAGTCGATGCACATCCGGAATGATCCGTCCTTCTTTTTGACAAACAAGACCGGAGCTCCCCAAGGTGAGGAACTAGGTCTTATAAAGCCCTTGTCGGATAACTCTTGCAGTTGCTCCGACAATTCTTTCATTTCGGAAGGAGCCAATCGATAAGGTGCTCGTGCTACAGGTGCAACACCAGGTACCAAATCGATCTGGAATTCCACTTGTCGAGTCGGTGGAAGACCCGGCAAATCTTCAGGAAATACCTCAGGAAAATCTCAAACGATTGGTACGTCCTCAAGTTGCTTCTCCCTCGACTTGCCTTCAATCTCCTTTGTAGTAACATGTGCCAAAAAGACGTGATGTCCTTTCAACAAATATTTATGAGTTTTGGTGCATGAAATGATGTTCAAACGAGTCCCGTTTCCCTGATTACTTCTGTCACCATGAATGATTAAGGTTTCATTTCCCTAGGGAATACGAACGATCTTCTCGGCACAATCAATGACAGCATGGTACTTTGCCAACCAATCCATACCAACTATGACGTCAAAACTACCAAGTTCTACGGGCATTAAGTTAATGTTGAAGGGATGATCTAAGAAGTTTAACGTACAACCCCGAATGATAGTGTTTATCCTAATTATTTTCCCGTCGGCTAGTTCAACATCATAATAATGGTCCAATGTAGTTGGTGTGATATCAATTAGGGAACTAAATGTAGTAGATACAAAACTCCTATCAGCACCAGTATCAAATAGGATAGAAGCATAGCGGTTGTTTAGAAGGAACGTACCCGTAACGACGTTGGAGTCTGGGTTTGTTCCCGCATTGCCCACCACATACACTTTGGCTGGAGCACCGCCATTCCCACGTTGATTACCACGGTTTCCATTCTTCAACTTCGGGCAGTCTCTCTTGTAATGCTCCAATTCTGGGCAATCACTCTTGTAGTGCCCTTGATTCCCACATTCATAGCAAGTGATGGTTCTTGGATGGTTAGCAGTAGTAGGATTCCAACAATCCCTCGTCAAATGGTCGACTTTCTTGTAGTTCGCGCACTTTACACTACACGGGCCATGGTGGTGAAACTTGCACTTATTGCACAAGGGAAGAGTTCCAGCATATTCTTTCCTTTCACCAGTCCCAACGACGTAAGCTTGAGCCACACTCTGTCTCTTGGGAAGTTGTTGGTACCCCTGATTGTTCCCAGCATTAAACTTCAACTTTCTCTTCTGCTCAGCTTGTCTTTCAGAAATAGTAAGGACTTTTTGATCCATTTGATCATTGGCAAACTCAATTGCCTCCTCCATTGTCTGGGGTCGATATGACATCACATTTCCCCGAATCATATCAGGAAGTCCACCAACATACTTCTCAACTTCATCCGATTCCTCGGGAAACATACGTCCACACATTAGTGCAAGTTCTTGGAAACGCAGAGTGTAGCTCGGGATATCAGTACCCTTCACTTTTAGGTTCCAGAGCTCAATTTCCAACTTCTTGATTTCACCCCTTGGGCAGTATTTGACTGTCATCATCTTCTTCAGTGTCTTCCAGTCCATGGCATAAGCAACATCTTGAGTAACAGCCTTCATGTGGGAGTTCCACCATGTAAGGGCATTTCCAACGAAAGTGCAAGTAGCGAACTTAACTTGGTTCTCCACAGCACAGTTGCTTATGTGGAACACTGATTCCATCTTTTCAAACCATTGGGCCAACACAACTACCCCTTCAGTACCCTTAAAATTTAGTGGATGACAGTTCAGGAAATCTTTGTACGTACACTCACGCGGAGTGCGTGTAGTTCCTCTGTTTCCAATGCCAGAATTGTGGCTTCCGTCGCCATGACCATTAGTGCTGTTTCGAAGAGTTTCATGATTAGCAAGTGCCGCAGACACTCTTGCTTCGATTAGCTGTTCAACAGCAGCAGCTGTCATAGGGGCAGCAGCCGCAGCAGCAGCCCTTGCAGCAGCAGCAGCAGCCCTTGCAGTAGCAGAGGATCTCCTTGGTGGCATATTGTTCTAAATCACAACAATATAAAACACGTGAGTTTTCATAAACCTCACAACATGACATGGGTACAACATATATATATAACAAGATCACATCATACAATGATTATATAACATGACTGGGATCACAACACATAACAGAATTGAGATCGACATAACATAATACAACACGTTATATATATAACCGAATCATATCACACAGTGATTATATAACATGACTGGGATCATAGCACATAACAGAATTGAGATCGACATGACATAATACAACACATCATATATAACTGGAAAACATACATGATTGTCTGATATAAGAAATGAAAATACAAGTCCTACTGCCGTGCTAGCTGGGTATAAAACCCATAATACTTAGCCGGCTACAAATGATAGTTATGAACATGAAAGTAAACCTAGGCACTACTACTAGTGTCCTCAGGAGCATCCACACGAGCTTGATCTCTAGCCTGAAGTGCTCGAATCTCGCTTAGGGTCGTTGCCAAATATCCCTGCAGTGATGAAACCTGTGCAGTCAGGGCCGCTATCAATGAATCATGCGCATCGATACGGTGATCCTGCATCCAAACGTGGGTCTTGTATCCCTGAAGCTCATAATGGACAGCCGAACTAAGTCCCATAGAGTGTGCCCAAGCCTCTCGGGAGACTAGAGCCTCCTGATCTAATAAATGTGCAGTCTCATAGTGGTATTGCCTGTCATCGATCAATGTCTCAACACTCTAAAATATTCGAGTCTGCCTATCCTAGGCATCCTCGATAACAGCATAAATGTCCTGAGTGTCCTACTCCTGCACCACAATGAGCTCGGTCACCCTAGTGTTGACCCCTTCAAGGGTCACCGGTGCTATCTCCTTGGCAGCCTCTCTTGGGTCTACCCAAGTATCTCTAATCCCATATCCGACCTCCTCGGCTCTTTGACGTCTGGTTTCGGCATCCAGAGTGCCGATAAACCTATAGTCTATCCCATGACCTCCAGCAGATCTAGGAGCAGCAATCGAACTCTCTTCCACCTCATACCTCGATGTAAGAGCAGTCAGACATAACCTCTTGCAAGGTGGTAACTCAGCCTCGGGAGTGTCCTCCTTACGGTCGACTGGTGGTGGTATGAACAGTGAGGCTGGTAGTGGTGGTAGTGGTGATGATGGTAATGGTAATGATGTGGGTACATGTGGTGGTAAATGTAGTGATGATGGTGGAGGTGGTAATGGTGGTGATGGATGTAGTGGATGATGAGTGGATGGTGATGAGGCTCTCAATCTACCCATGGAAGCTCTAAAGCCTAAGGGTGCACGCATATGGTTAGGGCTACCATATGGGTGAGGTACTATAGGAAGTGGTGATGATGGAAGTGCAGGTGCAGCTAAACACCTAGCAAGGCGTTCCTCTNACCAAAAACTTTGGTTTTTCCAAAATCCAAAAACCGAACCATCGGTTTTTCAATCGGTTTCGGTTTTTTAGGTTTCGGTTCTTCGTTTTTTTTTTGTTTAGGTTCAGTTTTTCGGTTTCATGGACACCCCTAGTGCATACGGGTGTGAAGGTGTAAACTGTAAACGACTCAAGCCGAGTCGAACACTGTCAAAATCGAAATTAAATACTAGGGTTAGAAACTTGACTCGAGCTCGACTGAGTAGAGTTTGAGCTCGTTGATGTAATAAGTGGCAGAGACAAAGGGGGCAGGGTGGGTACATGTAAATTTTTTAAAATATCTAGATTTTTTTGTAATTTGCCTCCTATAACGAACCGGAATTATCAAAGTTTGCCCTCTCAACCATAACTTTCTGGCTACGCCCCTGAATGTAATCGATACTTTTGAGCTCGGCTCGACTCGATTATCAATCTTGAAAAATGTCTTTAAACTATAATAATAGAGCTTAAAAAAATGCTTTACTCGATAAATTTGAGCACAATTCCACTCGACTTGCATCACAAGAGTTAAATGTAAAAGTATATAAGCTTGATTACCTTGATCACCTTGATCCCACGCCTTGATCGATTCTTTACCTTGTAAAGAGTATGTTACCTTGGATAAATCTAAAATAACAATGGTTGAGACTTTGTTTTTATATCAAAGAGTATGCGGAATCTATTCT